>LPNX010747934.1:371428-490399 GCA_001517045.1 Pseudotsuga menziesii | reverse complement strand
TATGCAATCAAGTGCAATAAGTGGCAGTGAGCCTCAATTAGTGTTCCCCACACTTTGGTAACTGAAACATGTGCCCCAATTAGGTCAAGTTTAACCAATGTTGCTAATGACTATAAATAGAATGGATGGACTCCCGATTTAGACATGACTCCTGATTTAGACATATGACCAAATTTGGACAAGGGAGGATTAATAATCCTAACCTATGTGTCTCTGATCTAATACAGAAGTCTCTAAAGTAACTTAAATACAACTACCTAGGTTTTGAAAGATAAATATATACTATTCTCAAGTATGCAGCAATAAACTCTAATCCTTCTTTTATGAGAATTAAAAGCAAGCTGTAAAAATCATTAAGGAAAAATTAAATAAACAGAGCTAAGAAATTACGAAGTATAAATAATGCTATTATCAAGCTGTAGGGTATACTTATAACCAAAACAAAGTAAAACATTACTCTTAAACACAATAAAATGTCCCATAAACTTTGCATTGGAAATCCTTATAAATACAGGATAATAATTAAAGTATTACATAAACAATTTGTTAAAAAAAAATCAAATAAGAAGAAATGGCTTACAGCCTTTAGAACTAAAGGTCGAGGCTCAAGCCCGTTAACAAAACTGAACTATGCAATATATATATATATATATCGAACAATAACCATTCTTTACTGACAGGTAAAACCCTTAATTCATTTACAAATCCTAACTGATTCATAATCTTTTCTCACCTTCTAGAATCTATTATAAAAACTAAAATAAACTAGACAGAGGTCAATAGCCTTAATGAGTTTAGAGCTAAGCTCTATCATTTTAAAATGAAAGAAATTACATTGTTAAGGCCATAAAGTAGAAAACACAAAATAAAAACCAATTTCCGTCACGTCTACTAGAGCCTTCTTCACCCCTGCACAAAGTACCCTCTAAGGGTTTCTAAACTCTTACAAATAACAAACAAGATTTGAAACTTAAGCTAACAGATAACCGAGGCCATGTCTTTTCAACTGCAAGAACCAACTTCCAACAACCACAACTATATGCAGGAAGAAACCCTTGTTGAAACTAGGGCTTACCATTTTGTATGCTCATGTAAAACTGAAGGGTGAGCTCGCTTTCACCTACAGAGCTGGAACCGGGAGCAAGGACCTGCAAGCTCCAAACCAAATCGTTATAAATCATTTTTTTTCTTAAAATTTGTAAAAACCCTTATAAGAAAACTAATCTAAAACCGAGTTAAGGATAAGTCTTTACCTGTTGTAATTTGGAGTTGAAGTCGAGGAGAGATGGCCACACTAGGTCGTAGTGGCACCGTGTCGGAAGGCAAGAAGCCTTGAAGTCACCTCTGCGAAGGAAAAAGCAAGAAAATCGACTCAACCAGACGAAGGCAAAAGCTATGATTGTTTAGTTGCAGGTTAAAGTCAAGCACAGCCTTCGAGCCACAAAGAAAAGCCAATACCCATTCTCGTTGTAACTATTCAACACTTAGAAAGACCAAAACCATTAATGACTTCTCCCAACAGTCACAGCGTAGAAGTTGGAGGTGAAATGCCAAATTTGAAGAAGGTTACAGGTCTCCCATGGCCACCAGCTCTCAGCGTGGCTAACAAGAAGGAGGAACTCTCACTATGCAAAGCAAATGAGTAGGGTTTCAAGGTTTTAAGTCAACCCTTGAGTGGATGTAACCTTTCCCCGTGTCCTTCCAAATATTTATTCAAGCGTGGGTTGAAATCTATAGTCAGCGCTGCATCAAACATTTTGCTTTATCAAAACCAACAATCATTTCAAAACTATACAACATATGATTGCCACCATTTAATTTCATCATGGTGGTTTGATACTTAGGTATTCTACCTTAGGTTACAACTTGGATACTCTTGTTATCCTAGAAGTTCTTCATGTTTTTCAAACAAGTCGAATAGATTGTGTATTATTTGAAATAGTAAAAGAGTTATGAGAAGGTCATATTATAATTTATGACCATAGTAAAAAGAAAAGCCTTGAACTTTTGAAAACATAGGCTTTATGTTGTTTTGTTGAAGGAGTGTTCAAGAAACTGAAGACTAAAAATGTTGGAGAATCCCGATAAAATTCTAACAACCCATTGTTAAAATTATAATTGAAAAACATAGGTAACTTTATCATGCATTAAGAGAAGGACATCTATTGAGTCTTGGAGTGAGAATAGCTGCGAGAAACACCAAACAGTTTGAAGTGAACTTAAGCCCAAAACCATGAGCTCTATTCTCTCCATGGAAATTTATAAATAACCATTACTATAAACACAAGAAAATAAAACCGTGTTCTTTATATTTTTAGAGAATAATCTTCAGACGATTGAACAACTTTGGTAAGTACTTATTCTTGCAATTTAAACCCTTGTTTATGTTTTTGATAAAAAATCATTATGGTGTTAGTTATAAATACAACTATGGATTTATAACAACGGAAAAAGAATTGACATTACCTCCTTGAAGACAAGCAGCACATTTAAACCCTTTCTAAAACTAACATCTTAATCATGCTAGGGAAGTAGTTTCTCGACGTAATTTTAAATAACACCTACTGGATCTTACGCTTACCTGCTAAACCTATAAGGAACCAGCAGTCCATTTGAGTTAACAGAATGCTAAGTAAGCCCCGATCTCATACAAGAATTCTTACCTACTTGAAAAAAGTTAATCATCACTATATCTAGCAGCAGCAAAATGCAAGTCCTTTTCTAACTCTGATAGAATTAAAGCTGTTAATTCATTAATAGTACAAACACAGGTGTTTAAGATTACATCCATTAGTTTACAGGTTCTTTTAAAGAAGCAATCCCATGTTCTTTTATAAACTATTTCATTTTTCCGCTAACCTTTAGTAGTTACTTAGCTGCAACTTTAGACATTTTATGTCACTTAATTTTTTTTAAATTTTTATGAATTTTTGGGTTATTACATGTGGTATCAGAACACAAGGTTCAAACATTAGGCCTTAATGAAGTCAACTTGCTTATGTGGAACAGTAAATTTAAATAAATATGCTGATGTTGTTTTCTTTGAATGATACACACAAAGAAATTTGTTTCTGAGTTAATGACAGGTATGGATAGATTGAAAGAATATGCAGATGAGGAATCTCCTTACACTGAACGAGATAATCTTCAAAAAGAACCTATACAAGAAGATATAACCAATAATTCTTCCAAACTACTACAAACAATTAAAGAATTAAAATCAGAGATGGAATCAGTTAAGAAATAAAATGAGAGGGTTCTGAGAGCTCAAGAGGAGCTAAATCAGATCTTAATAGAAAGATTTCATACTGAGGGAAAGGGTAAAAGAACCGAGTCTGAAGATATAGGTTATCAGCATAAGTATACAAAGACTAAACAAGTTAAAAATGAAAGTAGCTCATCTTCCGAAGTATATGGTGATTTATATAAACAAAACTCTCATTATACTAGTGACAATAGTGAAGATAACCACCATACTAGGAAAAGAAAATATAAACCTTATGAAGAAATCTCTGGGGAGTTCAAGAAGATCAAGCCACCAACATTTAATGGAGAAACTGAGAAGGGGAAAGAAGCAAAATCCTGTCTATCTGGGATGAAGAAATACTTCCAAATTTATAACTATTCTAATCAACTGAAGGCCGGGATGGCTATTTATAATCTTACGGTAAAAGCTGATATATGGTGGTAGGACTGAAAAAGAGTAAAAGGTATAAGAGAGAAAAACATAAATTGGAGCACATTCAAGAAATATTTCAAAAATAAATTTCTATCTGAACAGTACTATGAGGAAATGGCTAAGGAATTCTACGAGTTAAAACTGGGTACAATGAGTATGAAAGAACTGAATAGTAAATTTCTAAGTCTGCTCAGGTATGTGCCATACATTGTGGACAAGAAACCTAAGGTACAATGGTTTCTCAGCTATTTACCTTATCATATAAAGGACAAGATTGAGTATGACAATCCGAAAACTCTAGAAGAAGCAATGAGAAAAGCGAATTTCTGTTATGAACAAAATCGTAAAAAGGAGAGGATGGCCAACTGGAATGCCAAAAGGAATAATAACTTTGAACAAAAGAAGAAAGAGTTTGTACCTAATCGAAATTCTAAAAATAATAACACCAGAAATTTTCCTAGTAAGAATTTCCAAGGGAATAAAAGTAATTCACGGACCAATCAGAATAATCAAAGGAATAAAGAATTTGCTAACAACCACAGTAACTATACAAAGAACTTTGAATGAAAGGAACCCATAAAGTGTTGGGAATGCAATGGTCCGCATTATGCATCAGTCTGCCCCAATCGAAAGAAGAATGTTAGCAACATACACACAATACAGGAGGAGATGACTGTTGGTGATCTAGCGAGGACAATGCCTAGGATCAATACAGCGCTAGAGAACCGACAAGCAAACTATCAAACTTCCATGGTGGAAGTGGAAGGTAAGATAAATCAAATACCTATATCTATTTTAATTGATTCAGGAGCTAGTTTAAGCTATATTTCTCCTAATTTGGTAGAAAAGTGTAAGCTTCCAGTTGAAAAGTTTGCAAGTTATTGGTTAGTTCAGTTAGCTACTGGTGCAAAGAGAAAGGTAATTAGCTTTGTAAATAATTTTGCAGTAACTATGGATCAGTTTGAAACTTTTGTTAAGCTCAATGTATTACCTTTAGGTTCATATAATATATTAATTGATATGGATTGGTTAGAGCAGCATAGGGTGGTCTTGAATTGCTTCGATAAAACCTTTACTTGCATAAATAACGATGGAAAGTTAATAAGTGTAAAGGGAATCCCTAGGAAATTAGCCGTAAGGCAGATCTCTACTATGCAACTTAACAGAGCTGTTAGGAAAGGCTATAGGGATTATGCAGTAACAATAATTGATGAAGAAAACATGAACAACATAGATAAATCAAAATTGGAAGATATACCGATTCTAAAGGAATATTCAGATGTATTTCCGGAAGAAATTCCAGGACTAGCTCCAAAATGGGAATTAGATTTTACTATTGAGCTGGTACCTGGTGCAGTGTCCAGCTCAAAAGCCCCTTATCAGATGAATATACTCGAACTAAATGAACTTAGGTCACATTTAAAAGAGCTTATTGATAAGAATTATATTAGACTCAGTGTGTCTCCCTGGGGGGCACCTGTCATCTTTGTTAAGAAGAAGGACAGAACTCTACGACTATGTATAGATTATCGTCAATTAAATAAAATGACTATCAAGAACAGATACCCATTACCTCGCATAGATGATTTGTTTGATCAACTACGTGGAGCCACGGTGTTTTCAAAGATTGATTTACGGTCTGGATGTCACCAGGTCTGAATTAAAGATGAAGAAATATTTAAAACAACCTTTAGAACTCGATATGGACATTACGAGTTTGTCGTTATGCCTTTCGGGCTTACTAACGCTCTAGTTGTTTTTATGTGTCTAATGAATAATGTAATGCACAAATATCTGGATAAAATTGTGGTCGTATTTATTGACGACGTATTAATTTACTCAAAATCTGAAGAAGAACATAAAGAACACTTAAAAATTGTCTTGCAAGAGTTACAAGAGCATCAACTTTTTGCGAAATTTAGTAAATGTGACTTCTTTAAAGATAAAATCTAGTATTTAGGTCATGTGGTGACTAAATAAGGAATTTCAGTTGACCCCGAAAAGATAAAGGCAATCAAAGATTGGCCAGTCCCAAAAGACGTAACTGGCATTCGATCATTCATGGGGATTATCGGTTATTACTGGAGGTTCATTGAAGGGTTTTCAAGAATTGCAAATCCAATAACCTCTTTGCAAAAAAGGGGAAGAAATTTGATTGGAATCAGAAGTGCGAAGACAGTTTTAAAAGTTAAAAACATTATTAACCACCACACCAATTTTAAGAATTGCTGACCCTAATAAAGATTTTATAGTATGTACTGACGCATGCAATGACGGTTTAGGTGGAGTATAGACTCAGGAAGGACATGCCATTGCTTATGAGACTAGAAAACATAAGATTCATGAAAAAAATTATGCGACCTATGACTTAGAATTAGCTGCTGTCATACATGCCTTAAAGATGTGGTGTCATCATTTAATTGGAAGGAAGTTTATCTTAATGACAGATAATAAATTATTGAAATACCTGTTAGATCAACCTAACTTGAATGCTAGGCAAGCTAGGTGGCTAGATTTTCTAAGTGAATACGATTTTGAAATTCAACACATCAAAGGAAAGGAGAATAAAGTTGTTGATGCATTAAGTAGAAATGCAAAGCTGAATTTTACAGCAGCTATCAACACTTATTCAACAGACTTGGAAGAACAACTTGAAGCTGGAATAGAACAAGATGAAAATTACCGAAAATTACAAGCAAAAGTAAAAGATAATTTAATAGAAAGTCTAAGTACAGGGTATAGCTTGAATGAAAAATGATTATTACTATATAAAGACAGATTATACGTACCTAACGTACCCAAGATTAAGCTATTAATTTTAAACGAAATTCATAAAACTCTTTATTCAGGGCATCCGGGTTATCAGAAAACTATAACCATGCTAAGAAAAGATTATTTCTGGACAAACATGAAAAATGAACTGGCAGAATATATTGCTAGATGCTTTGAATGTCAGCAAGTAAAAACTAAACATCAGCATCCAGCTGGGCTACTTCAGCCATTGCCTATCCCTAGCTAGAAATGGGAGATAATTAGCCTTGATTTTGTTACTGGATTACCTAAAAATCAGAACTTAAATGACTCAATAATGGTAGTGGTTGAGAAATTGAGTAAAGCAACCCATTTTATACCTGTAAAACTACTTATAAAGCTGCAAATATTGCAGATATTTTCTTAAAACAAATTTTTCGGTTGCATGGAATACCAAAGGTGATAATTTGAGACCGAGACCCTAAATTTACAGGTAATTTTTGGAGATCTTTGTTTAAAGCATTAAATACTATGATAAACTTTAGTACCTCTTTCCATCCTCAAACTGATGGATAGACTGAAAAAGTAAATAAGGTATTGGAGGATCTACGCAGAATGTACGTAAAGGAGCAGCCAGGTAAATGGAAAGATTATTTACACATGGTAGAATTTGCTTACAATAATCATTATCAAGCTTCAGCTAGGTATAGTCCTTTCGAAATTCTGTATGGAAGAAAATGCAATACTCCCATCTCTTGGAGTAATTAAGTGGACAGGTTAGTATTAGGACCTGAATTATTGAAAGAAATGGAATTAATTGTAAAACAATTACAAGGTAATTTGAAAATTGTGCAAGATCGATAGAAAAGTCAAGTAGACCTTAAACGAACTCCAAAGGAGTTCTAGGTACGCGAACATGTTTTCATTAAGGTGATACCCAAAAAGAGTTCTCTAAGGCTGGGTAGCTGTGCCAAGCTAGCACCTAGATATTGTGGTCCTTTTGAAATACTGTCCATGATCGAACATGTAGCATATCAGTTAGCTCTACCACCGAATTTAAGAGTTCACAATGTTTTTCACATTTCTGTATTAAAAAAATATGTACATGATACTACTCATGTTATTAATTGGAATGATGTGCAGGTGGAACCCAAAGGATATTTTCTGGTGGAACTGGATTGTATCCTCGAGCGGAGGGAGATCTCGCTTCGGAACCGCACCATTGGTCAAGTGAAGGTGCAATGGAAGCACCTTAGTCTAGAGGAAGCCACCTGGGAATTGGAAAGTCATATGCGGGATGCATATCCAATTCTATTTCAGGGGAACTCTGAGGACGAGGAATAAATAACATCGAAGACGATGTTATAATTTAAGGGGGTGTGTATGTCACATGCCCAAATTTGAAAAAAACAAATTTAATGTTATTTGATGAACATTGTGTTATATTTTATGCTAAGTTTGTAATTGATGATCAAGTGGGGTCAAGACTAATTAATGTAATTCAGAATATTTTATTTATAAATAAATAAATGATGAGACAACAACTTAGGGAAGTTGTTAAAAGAGTGTTTACTGGTCACTTGGTGGAGGAGACTGAGTGGAGAGTACACTGACAAGTGGCAACATCCTCAAACTACTCCAACTGTTGCAGGTGGCAACTTCCCTATATTTGTGGTCATGATTCCCCAAGAAAGTGGAATTGGAGCAGGTGGCTCATTAAAAAAAAACTGACCCAGAAGACCTAGGCATCTCTATAAAATTTCCCACTGAAGACAATTGAGGCTGCTCATTCTAGGAGGTGATCATTCAGGGTGAATGAATTTACTCAAGAGAAATTCAATGGAGGGGATTACTAAAGTGAGTTTGAGGGGTTAACTGCTGAGACTGAACTTATTGCAGCTATTAGGCTGAAGTTCTTACTGCTGTGAGCATATTTGAATTACATAGGTAATTGGACCAGTTAGGTGACATAAGGTCTTAAGGTTATATTCTCCACCTAGTACTCTACCAAGAGGACCAGGAAAAGGCTCGGGGTTCCTGAGGAAGCGCCGTCTGAGCATTCTCCAGGAGTTGGTTGGGAGGAACAACCTCCTTAAGCTGTTGTCGCCTTATCATTGACAGGTTCTATTTGTCTTCATGTTATTATATTTACTTACTGTCTTCAGTAAAATGTTTACTAGTTTTTAAATACAGGCATGTTAGTATTTAATTAGGATTTAGGAAGAAAGGAGTAACTGTGTAATGATAGACTTGGTAATTTGCAGATTTTGTTAGAAATAGTAATAAAGATGCAAAATGAGAAACAAATAGATTTAGAATTCCATATTGTATTTTTCCATGCCTGGCTCAGGCAGTACTCTAGTACAACTGGGTGTTTAGGTAAATATGATGATTCTTTTCACTTGAATGAAAACTGTAACTACATTCTGCTCTAGTTTGCTTGTGATTTATTCTGTAAAGAAGTAGTAAATAATGTCTGCATTAAATGCATTTAATTCAGATAAGAACTAAAAGATAGGTATGTAAAAACATTTAGTAATCATATTACATATAGAACTATTCTGATACTAGTATTCTTTATAAAACACAGAACTTACAGTTTAATAAATAAACATAGGTATAATAAACATGCTATCATCTAGGAACTAGGTAAAGGTAATTTTCAAAACATTTGATTTTCAGACACCATGTGTGTCTGATCTAATACATAAGTCTCTACAGTAACTTAAATACAACTACCTAGGTTTTGAAAGATAAATATATCATATTCTCAAGTATGCCGCAATAAACCCGAATCCTTCTTTTATGAGAATTAAAAACAAGCTGTAAAAATCATTAAGGAAAAATTAAATAAACAGAGGTAAGAAATTACCAAGTATAAATAATGATATTATCGAACTATAGGGTGTACTTATTAATTAACCCTTTTTGAACCAAAAACATAGTAAAATATTACTCTTAAACACAATAAAATGCCCATAAACTTTGCACTGGAAATCCTTATACATACAGGATAATAAATAATATATTACATAAACAACTTGTTAAAAACAGAATCAAATAAGAAGGAATGGCTTACAGCCTTTAGAACTAAAGGTCGAGGCTCAGGCCTGTTAACAAAAATTGAACTATGAAATATATATATCGAACAGTAACCATAATTTAATGACAGGAGAAAAATCATGTTTTCCTTTACAATCCTGACTGATTCACAGTCTTTCCTCACCTTCTAGAATGTAATATAAAAACTAAAATAAACTAGATAGAGGTCGATAGCCTCAATGAGTTTAGAGTTGAGCTCCATCGTTTTAAAATGAAAGAAATTACATTGTTCAGGCCATAAGGCAGAAAACTCAAAATAAAAACCAATTTCCATCACGGCTACCAGAGCCTTCTTCACCCCTGCACAAAGTACCCTCTAAGGGTTTCTAAACTCTTACAAATAACAAACAAGCTTTGAAACTTAAGCTAACAGATAACCGAGGCTGTGTCTTTTCAACTGCAAGAACCGACTTTGAACAACCACAACTGTATGTAGGAAGAAACCCTCGTTGAAACCAGGGCTTACCATTTTGTATGCTCATGTAAAACTGAAGGGTGAGCTTGCTTTCACCTACAGAGCTAGAACCAGGAGCAAGGACCTGCAAGTTCCAAACCAAATCGTTATAAATCCTTTGTTTTCTTAAAATTTGTAAAAACCCTTAGAAGAAAACTAATCTAAAATTGAGTTAAGGGTAAGTCTTTACCTGTTGTAATTTGGAGTAGTAGCCGAGAAGAGATGGCCACACTAGGCTGTATTGGCACCGTACCGAAAGGCAAGAATCCTTGAAGTCACCTCTGTGAAGGAAAAAGCAAGAAAATCGACTCAACCAGACGGAGGCAGAAGCTATGATTGTTCAGTTGCAGGTTAAAGGCAAGCATAGCCTTCGAGCCACAAAGAAAAGCCAATACCCACTCTTGCTGTAACTATTCAACACTTAGAAAGACCAAAACCATTAAGGACTTCTCCCAACAGTCGCAGCATAGAATTTGGAGGCGAAATGCCAAATTTGAAGAAGGTTACAGGTCTCCCATGGCCGCGAGCTCTCAGCTCGGCCAACACGAAGGAGGAACTCTCGCTATGCAAAGCAAATGAGTAGGGTTTCAAGGTTTTAAGTCAACCCTTGAGTGGATGTAACCTTTCCACATGTCCTTCCAAATATTTCTTCAAGCGTGGGTTGAATTCTATAGTCAGCGCTACATCAAACATTTTGCATTATCAAAACCAACAATCATTTCAAAACTATACAACATATGATTGCCATCATTTAATTTCGTCATGGTGGTTTGATACTTAGGTATTCTACCTTAGGTTACAACTTGGATACTCTTGTTATCCTAGAAGTTCTTCATGTTTTTCAAACAAGTCGAATAGATTGTGTATTATTTGAAATAGTAAAAGAGTTATGAGAAGGTCATATTATAATTTATGACCATAGTAAAAAAGAAAATCCTTGAACTTCTGAAAACATAGCCTTTATGTTGTTTTGTTGAAGGAGTGTTCAAGAAACTGAAGACTAAAAATGTTGGAGAATCCTCATAAAATTCTAACAACCCATTGTTAAAATTATAATTGAAAAACATAGGTAACTTTATCATGCATTAAGAGAAGGACATCTATTGAGTCTTGAAGTGAGAATAGTTGCGAGAAACACCAAATAGTTTGAATTGAACTTAAGCCCAAAACCATGAGCTCTATTTTCTCTATGAAATTTTATAAATAACCATTACTGTAAACACAAGAAAATAAAACCGTGTTCTTTAGATTTTTAGAGAATAATCTTCAGACGATTGAAGAAATTTGGTAAGTACTTGTTCTTGCAATTTAAACCCTTGTTTATGTTTTTGATAAAAATTCATTATGGTGTTAGTTATAAATACAACTATGGATTTATAAAAATGGAAAAAAGAATTGATATTACCTCCTCGAAGACAAGCAGCATATTTAAACCTTTTCTAATACTAGCATCTTAATCATGCTAGGGAAGTAGTTTCTCGACGTAATTTTAAATAACACCTACTGGATCTTACGCTTACCTGCTAAACTTGTAAGGAACCATCAATCCAATTGAGTTAGCAGAACGCTAAGTAAGCCCCGATCTCATACAAGAATTCTTACCTACTTGACAAAATTTAATCATCAGTATATCTAGCAGCAGCAAAATGCAAGTCCTTTTCTAACTCTGATAGAATTAAAGCCGTTAATTCATTAATAGTACAAACATAGGTGTTTAAGATTACATCAATTAGTTTACAAGTTCTTTTAAAGAAGCAATCCCATGTTCTTTTATAAACTGTTTCATTTTTCCGCTAACCTTTAGCAGTTACTTAGCCGCGACTTTAGACATTTTATGTCACTCAAATTTTTTTAAATTTTTACGAATTTTTGGGTTATTACAGACAAAGAGCGTCGGTGACACTTCTTTCCTTTGTAATACAAGGAGCGTCGCCTCCTCTTGATGCCACTTGCTAGTGTACAAGGTGTGTCGTCACTTGTTAAAAGGAAAAAAAGAGAAGCATCAAGAAATTTCTAGAAGAAATCCCTCGTGGAGGCTTATCCCAACCAACTAGAATAGGTGGCAGTCGAGCCCCTAACCCCTAGGGATGATCCCTTAACTTCCTACAAATAATCCTCAACTCCTTTGATCCCTTTTTGGCTATAAATATAAGATTACCCTCATGGTTGAGGAGAGACCAGGAAATCTCCCATATGTTGTTGAAATCTTTCTATAGTTGAGAGACAAAGGATTGAAGTTTGAGGAAAAATGTTTGTAGGAAGAAGCACAAAACCAAGGCTCTTTGGTTGTAACTTTTGCCTTTTTTTTGTTAATGCAATCATGTTTTCCTTTCCCATAAACATTGTGTAATCATGCTAATTATTTTTCTCCTTGGTCATTAATATATATCTAGTCGATTATCTTGTATGTCTCCACTTGTTTCTTGTTGGTTTTGATCTTTGTGCAGGCTCCTCGATGTCAACTTTTGCTAGTAATCTGATTATATATAGGGAAATGTTTTCATTATTGTTTGTGCATTGTTCTAGATCTATACCATATAGACTAGGGAAACAATCTTTGTTTGTACTGATTGAATTTTTCCACTAACAAAATTGGTGACCATACTGGGGAAACAACATATCTTAGTCTTCGGTTTGTTTCTTTATCCCAAAATTTAGTTTTCCTTTTTTTTCTTTAAAGGGTGTGAAATTCACTTTGTTTTAGTCATATTTTTCCTCTCAGGGTCATCTATTGATTCTAGGAAACCTCAATTTATTCACTACTTGTTGAATTTGTGGGTGTTTTTTTCTTTTTAATCTTTTGGTTCCTTATCTGCGATGGACGCACCTGGGTAATATTTTCTTAGTGTCTTTGGTTCTCTAATGCTTTTTGTATATAGTGCCAAAGATTCACTGACGCTTATTGACATTTTGCAAGCAACACCACCGACGTTGTTTCTCTGTATTCAACAAGCGTCATCCAAGAGGGGGACACACTGGTGCGAATGTGCAGGCTGCGTTGAGGTAGGTGTTTAGTGACTTTTTGACTTGTTAGTATTTTGGTATTTGAATTTGATTTATGGAAAATATGCATTGTGTTGTAGTCTACATACTGCATCAATTCTATACTATAGTTGGGGTGTTTTTAGCTTACATTTTAAGCGAACTGAATTGCATTTTTTTGAAAAATACAGGGGGGCATATATTGTAATATATGCAGTCTCTTTGACTTACATACTCTTTACATTCAAAGAAGAGTTTATGATTCTTGCATTGAATTTTACATTTGTTTCTTTGCTTGAAACCTCTTTCTCTTTTTTGTAGATTGTATTCTTCAAAATTTGAAAAATTGTATTTCACTTTAGTGTGCATGTGTTGAGTTTTTCTTGAGTTCTCTTGTATTGAGATTACTATTTGTTTCCCTAGATCTATGTAGAAGAAGAAAATTGATCTTTCATTTCCGTAATAGTTCAAAGATAATTTTTTGCTTTGATCTTCTTTGTTAGATTGAAAAATACTTGAAAAAAAACAATTTATTCTTATTTTAGTTTTTTTCAAATTTTTCTTTGGTTGAATCTTATTTTTATATACAGAAAAAAAATTTAAAAAAATTCAAGTTTCATAATCTATAAATATTTTTTGTTTTATTCTTTGATTGAAAACATTGATTTGATCATTTTCTTCATACCTTTAGATAATTGTTTTTCATTTTTGTTCAAAAGATAGGAAACAAAATTATAGTTTCAAGTTTGGGTGTATGTTATTCAATTTCTACATTTTGAAAAAATAACTTCTCACTCTCTCCTTAAATAGGGCATGCATTGAAAGAAAAAATAAATACTTGCACATCATTATTGCAAGGTTTATGAGTTGAGTCTTCACCTCATCTTGTCCACTTAACCATAAAAGATAAAATTAAGCGCTAGTTAGGATACACAATTTAGCAAGATAGTGTGTTAGGTTAGAGACATGTTCCAATGTCTTTAAGTGTAGGAGCTGTCATTATTTTCCTGCACTAAATTCTAGCGAATGTGTGGTTCTTCCACATACTCATTAGTAGATCAAGAGGCTTTTCACATACTTAAGGGTACATAGAAAGCTTCTTTCAGGTACTTGATGGTATATAGGAATGCCACTTTTGAACGATTATGCATTATACAACACTACTACAGATTTGAGTTCTCATGTACCATATGTATATTGGGAGACACCATTAGGATCCTTAGGCCAATTGAGTAACCTATCGGTCATCTTGTCAAAGAAATACACCGATGACAAGAAGACCGATAGGTTGATAAAGTGGTTGATCTAGTTCCATCCTAAGTCGATCCCACTCTTTCTTTAGAGAGTGGAGAACAAGTAGTTCATCCCATTCTTCCTTTGAATAGTGAAGTTAAAATGGTTGAGTCGATGTCATCTCCACCCGATCCCACTATTTCATCTAAGAGTGTTAAGATTGAAGTAGTCACTTTGACTTAATCCTCATCTCATCTTCCAGTTCAGAGTGAACTGAAACCTGCTAAAGTTTTCGTAGTTAGTTAAGATTGTTCTAGGCAAGGGGAAATCCTAGTTGTTTCAACAGATTCCTCTCCAAGCACTGAGGTTATTTCCTTTGATTGGAATAATCTAATAGAATATTGTCTTCATTTGAGTGTTCCTTTCCAGATATCTATGTGAGTTATCGCTAGGAACACAATTTACACTATTGTTGATGAAGGTGCTTCTGTAAGTATTCTGTCCTCAACTGCTTGGAAAGCTATATGTTCTCCTCAGCTTGTGCTAGCTACCGATCATATACTGGATTTTAATAGAATAACTACCGCACCTTTAGGGATTCTTCCTCACTTACCTATCACCTTAGGAGGGAAAATTGTTTGCATTGATGTCATGGTAGTCCAAGCTCCCTTAGATTTTAATCTACTCCTTAGACAAGATTATGTTTAAGCCATGAAAGTTGTAGTGTCCACGCTCTTTCGAGTGATGCATTTTCCCCATGATGGAAGATTGTGACCATTGATCAACTTTCCTTTGTTAACCTTGATCATCATATAGCTGCTAGTCATCATACTTCCCTGAATGTTCTGTATGTTCTTGTGGTTCCTTCCCCTTCGTCGGCCATGTCTCTCAACTCTGGACATCATGCCAAAGTTCAGTTGTTTGTAAATTGATAGCTTATTCCCATCATGAGGAATATTAGTAGGCATGTCTCCAATCTTTGGACTGTTAATGTTTGAGCAAAAAATAAATATGCTTTAACTTTAACAAAATTTGATAATCAATTACAACATATTTTAATCTCATAACAATTCAATCACATAAATCATTCAATCCATAAGACACAAGATGTACCTTGGGAAAGCCCTCAAAACACGGAGAATGAAAAACCCAACAATCCTTTGAGTATGATAAATAATTGCAGAAAATTATTTTTAATACATGAGCAGATTTCCCGATAAGAGATATCAATGCAACAATAGAGAATAGAGATAACTAGGAACACTGTATCAACTTTTCCAAGTGCATAACACTTTAATAACAAGCTTACAATCATACAAAATAGAAGGTAGAGAATGGTTGCATACTTTTGGTTCGCTGTGAACACTACGGGCGCTACATTTTTCTTACCACATCAAATATTAGCACCTTCTTTGACTTGGTGACAAATTGTCACCTCAAATTCTCTCCCATGCAGAAGATATGTGCCTTCCTTCTTTCACTGAATGCTATCTGTCTTCAACTGAATGTGAACTGATTGAATTGAATGTGAACTGATTGAACTGGATGTCAACTTATTCAATTAAATGTGAACTAATTGAATTAAACTTAATCATCAACTGACTGCTTGACCATTAGTTAGGAGCTTAATTAACCTTTTGTTCCATGTTTTGGACACATGAATTACAATATTAATCTAACTTTTAATTCATTTTTATAAAGTTATTAAGTATTGGATTGGATATATAAAAATGACTTGCTTGTTAAAAAGCATATCAATAACGTTCTTAAAAGGTTTAGATAACACTTTATATTGTTTGGTGTGGTGCGAAGAGTGTTTTGTCGGGGCCATATGCATGCACATTTTTGTTTCGTGGTCTCTTCTGGTGTTTTCCCATAAGTCATCATTGTTTTATTTTTATTTTTAACAAGAACGGTTATGATATAATTAAAACTCAGCAAAGAGACCGTTGAAGTGAAAACACAATACAACAAGCATCCCAGTCATCACTTCTTTCAATCGTTGACCTACAGAGGAGCTAAGGAGGGATGCCACTGCTTACAACCGAGTTAACAATGAGTTCATTGAGACCCGCAGCTATGGATTTATTGGCTGCAATATCCGCCAAGGCATTAAGACCCCTAAGAATATGAAAAAAAATAATTTTATGAACAGTTTGGCCTTGGACCTAATTCTCCTTATCAGTCTTGCTATCCTAACATTATCGCACCTTCTTCCCCCATTCATTGCCTGTATAATAACCCTGGAATCTTCGAAAACCATGACCTCATCCACTCCTTTTTCCAGCAGTTTCTTTAGGCCTTTCCATAGCTCGTAGGCCTCAACCATATTATTAGTTTCATAACCAATGTTCCAGCAGTATTCCACCTCGACTTTCCTGTCTGGATTGATAATGACTCCACCTCCCCGACCTTCCCTGGGTTCCCTTTGGAAGCCCCGTCAAAAAAGAGTTTAAAATTTTTCCTTTCTTTTAGCCAATTTTCAAACTGAGAATTATCCATCCTGATATCCCATTCTTCCAATTTCTTTGCTTCAACATTATTTACAGCCAGGGTATTGAAACTTCGCATCCACTCTTTTTCATTATCCGTCAGATTTCCTTTGTTACTGGGGATCTTAGAGATACTAACAACCTCCCCGAGCAAAGCTTGAATTTTTATAGCTGTCTTCCACATAGGCTGAGTCTTTTCTTGAAAAATCCTGTAGTTTCTTTCATTCCAAATAAACCATTAGATTAATTTGGGAAGTTTCAACCAGCAGGTTCTCACACCACTTTTCTGGTTCAGCTCACCTTGGTATAGGCTTTCCCATTTAAAAAAACAGTCTTGTATACTAACCGACAAACTCACTACACCTCCCCAGTGATTCAGCACATCATTCCAAACTGAAATAGCATAAGGGCACTGTAAGAACAAGTGACTGATAGTTTCAACGGCCTCAGCACATAGTGGACATCTAAATGGGCCAGCGAGCCCTCTTTTTTCCAAATTCTCGCCGGTGAGTATTCTTCCATGCATAAGCGTCCAAGTGAACAGTTCGATCTTTGGCAACACTATGTTTTCCCAGAGGTAATCCAGAGATGGGGATTGGCAGGAACATTGTAATTAGCAGCATAGCGCTAGTAACCTTCAGACGTTGAGTATTTACCTGACTGCCCTCCCTAGCCATGACGATCCTTGCTATTTTTTACAATTGGTGCTATCCCAGCCAAGTGGACGAGTAGCAAAGATTTATCAGCTTCTAATTCAACAGGACATGCTTGCAAATTCCAGCCATCCCAGCGATGAGGTTCTTCAGTCTCCCACGTTGAAATATCCCAGATCGATTTCAACCCCAGCGCATCCATCCATTGCTGCAGTCGAGGTAATTGGGGAGGAGTCTTTCCTAAGACTTGGTCATGCCACAATCTAATGAGTTTCCCATTGCCTGGGACCCAATACAGATCGGCCTTGAACTGAGACAACGCCTTTACACAAAGTTTATAGTTGGAGGAGCCATTCTGAGTCACGTGGCCCTCTTCAAGGCAACTGAGCCTCAGGCCCCTGAAAATACTTAGCTTTCAACACAAGACTGGACCAGGAGGGCTTGGGGGTGAGCAGGTTCCAGAGCAGCTTGGCTCCCATAGCCAAGTTTTGATTTTCGAGGTCTCTGATGTGAAGACCGCCCTCTGACCACGGTAATTTAATTGTTTTCCAGCTCACCAATGCAAACTTTTTGCCTCTTCCAACACTGCCACCCTGCCAGATAAATAATCTAATCAATCCTTATATCTAATTTATGGTTTTGGCTAGAGCAAGAAGAAGAGAGCTCTGATAGAGCAGATAGCTATTCAGGACAACTTTGATTAAAACTACCTTCCCAGCCAAATTTAACCAAGTTGATCCCCATCCTTTGATTTTGTTTTTTATTTTCTCCACAATTGGGTTCCAGGCCGAGCTCTTGGTCTTGGTTTTGAAGATGGGTACCCCTAGATAGTTGAAGGACTCCCAGGAAACAACCCCACCCATGTTGAGGCCCCGAGAGATATCCGACATTTCCCTAGGATTGATATTCCATCCATAAATTTGACTTTTCCTTAGATTGATTTGGCTTCCAGATGCTAGACAGTAACGGTTCAGTTCAGTCTTGAATCGCTGGGATATAATTTGATTGGCTCCTCCCAGTAAGATAGTATCATCCGTGAATTGCGCATGGTTAATATCTTTGGTGCCCCTAGCCATCTTGATGCCGGGAAGGTCATGTTCATGCCTGGCAGAGTCTAGCTAAAAGCTTAGAACTGAAGCCTAGATGGCATAAAGGAGGGGGGAGAGCGGGCAGCCTTGCCTCAGACCTCTCGAAGCTTGGAAGAAGGGAGCAACTCTTCCGTTGACAAGCGGGGCAATCCATGGCTTGCTGATACAGGCCTTGATCCAAGAGATAAATTCAGAAGCGAATCCAAATTTCTGCATTACCTGGAAGAGAAAGGGATGGCTAAATCTGTCGAAGGCATTGGCAAGATCAATTTTAACCACCATTCCTTTTTCGTCGTTCTTCAGACTGGAGTGTATAGCCTCTTGGACTAAGATAATATTTTCCCAAATCTTCCTGCCTTTGACAAAGCCACCTTGGTTCTCAGGGATCAGTCTCAGAAGGATATGTTTAAGTCTACTAGCCATTATCTTAGTCATGATTTTATAACTTATATTGCATAGTGATATAGGCCGGAACCTGTCAAAATATTTGGCCTCCTTCTCTTTGGGGATTAGAGCCAGGAAGGCAGATTTCATGTTGCCTCCAATTTTACTGCATCTCTGAGATTTCCTGACCATCTTGGTTAAGTCATTTTTAATGATGTCCCAACAAAGCTTAATGAAGTTAGCATTAAACCCATTGGGCCCTGGGGCTCTGTCGTCCTCCATGCCATCAATGACCCTCTTGATCTCCTCCATCGTGATACTATGATTAAGGGACTCGTTATCACTGTTTTTTATAGCATTGGGGATCAGTCTCATGAGCTCGACGTCATCCATGATAGGCTGGGCATTGAAGAGATCGCTGAAGTGCCTAGACGCTTCCATCTTGATTTCGTTGAGACTGTTGATAATTCTGTCTTGAATTTGAATTTCCTGCACATAGTTGAAGATTTTCCTTACTTCAGCCTGCTTGTGGAAGTAACTCGTGTTCCTATTGCCTTCAATCAACCAATTGCATCTAGATTTTAATCTCCACCAATCTGATTCGGGTTTGTGGGCCTTGTGGAGATTCGATTGCAGATTGAGCTCAGTTTGGATGTTAGTATTGTCCACAATTTTATCCTCCATGGTGGCCTGGTGGGACTCCAGCTCAAGAGCAACGTGAGATTTTTGATCAAAGGGAGAGGGGATCGCCTTAGCCCACGTTTTTAGATCTTTTTTAAGCCTTCTGAGCTTCTCCTCCCATACGTAGAAAGGTGACCCTGTAACCGGGAGGGACCAAGATTCGGCTACAATCCTAAGGAATTCAGTTTGATTGGCCCACAGGGGATTAAATCTGAATGGAATAGGGCCCCAGTTCTTATTATTAACCATCTCAAGAAGGATGGGATTGTGATCAGATACTCCGAATGGTAATATTTTGGAAGATAAATTCAGTCCCAGTAAGAGGAAGGAGTCCTGGACCAGGAATCGGTCGAGTCTGGCATCAATATGCCCAGGCCCGATCCTCTTGTTATTCCAAGTATACTTTCCAGAATAAGGCTTAATGTCCATGAGATCCCATTCCAGGATGATCTCATCAACATTTTCTCTTATGGGGTCCTTAACCAAAGAGCCTCCTCGTTTTTCCTCTTGACTTAGTATGACGTTTAGATCTCCCGCAAGTATAATATTACCTTGCAGGTTACTCTTTTCCTCATGCAGGAGATTCCAGCAGGAATTTTTTTCAACAATAGAGTTGGGAGCATAAATATTGAATATACTTACCAGGGAATTCGTGGCCTTTTGCCTCAGCTGGGTGAGGATCCAATGTGTACTGTACTTGATATCGACAACGTCAAAATTCTTATCATTCCACAGAGTTCCAATGCCTCCGGATGCTCCCCTTGAACTAATTGCGGCTTTTCCCTTAATTTTCCAAAATTTTTGACTTACATGGAGAAATGCAGCTTCCTCCATCTTGGTCTCCTGGATTAGAAATATGTCCATCGATGTAAAGAAGTTAGATCTATCATAGCTTCTTCCTTGATTTTGCTTCCGAGACCTCTGCAGTTCTAGGAGAGGACCTTCATTACTTACTTTTAGAGAGCGAAGGCATCCCTTTCTGGGCATGCCCTTGCTGACGGGTGTTCGTAGTATATTTCAGAAGATTTTCCAAGGTTAGCTGGGAGCCTTGCAACTTATCCTTGTAGGTTTCTTGCTCCCTAACTTCTTTCCTAGATTTCCTTCCTTTGGTTTTAGACATTATTGGAGTAGTTAGTTTGATTTCCCCCTCCTCCTCTTCCTCTTCTTCTGTCCCAGAGTCTTCCTCTGACTTCCCTAGGGTTTCTCCTCCTGTAACCGGTGCCATTTCTTCATCTTGGTCCTTCATTTGTTGGCCTAATAGGTCTGCTTCGGGCTCCTTATTACCTCCATTACTGGATTTCTCTTCGACTTCAATGAGATCATCCCTGACTTCCACCATTTCTTTGGTCTTGGATATTTCTAGGGATCCTTCGGGAGTAGTGACCCTTGTTTCATTAGTCCCCTCACCCTTTTTTGGGTCCCGTCCGGAATGGTTTTTGGATTTATATCTATTCACCTTTTTCCATCCCTCCACCTTGTCTTGCTGGGTCTCAGGATTTTTAGGACAGTTGCGGATGAAGTGTCCGTACTCATGGCAACCTCTACACTTCAAAGGTAGCTGTTCATAGTCAAGTTTTTGGAAATGGGACCAATTTCCCACGGTTAACTTGATAGCTTCTGGTAGGCCAGCTTCGAGGTCGACCTCAACGCAAATACAGGCACAAGCATATTGGTCCTTTGGACTAGCCATATATATGTAGTTCCCCAGCATAGTCCCTATGGCTTGAAGGGATTTAGGGTTCCAGCAATGCATAGGAAGGTTAGGTAACCTGACCCAAACACGCACTGATTTAGGGGTATCAGCTTCGGGATCGAATTCTGGAGTCCACCTGTTAAGATAAAGACTCTGCGGTCCCATGAAGTAGGGCCCATTCCCGAAAATGAACTCTTTATCATCCTTGGATTCGAAGTCGAATAGAAAATAACCTCTTCCAACAGAGAATGAAGCAACATTATTGGTGATAAGGGGCCTCTAGTTTCTTTGGACCCAGCTTTCCGTAGTTTTTGGCGAGGGCCAGAGCCCCGTGAATTTCCTGATCAGAGCTTGGTCTGCCAGAGAGAGAGCTACCTGAATGGTTTCTTCCGATGGAAGGGAAACTTTCGGCACATCTTCAAGTCTTTTGAAAAATTTTGGGGGATTGCCTTTGCCGGATCTCCTATTGTGTGAGGAAATTAATCGGTCGAAGGCATCCAGGCGCAGATCCGTGGAGGAATCCCCACCCACACCAGGCATTGGACTGCCCCACCAGTAAGCCTTAGCACATTGGCCAGCTTAGGGCAGCCTCTGATTCAACACCAATCATCCCAGCAAAGGCCTGCCAAGGAGCTCGAGCCCAAACTCAACCAGCGAGCCCGTCCCACCTGCAGAGCCCTCCAATGGCCAGGGTGAGCCCAGTGTGAAGCCTCAATCCTAACGCTCAGCCTGCAAAAAATGCGAGCCAGTCCCAGGCTTTTTTACCATAAGCCATCATTGTTGATGAGCCTCTTGTATTAAATTGTTGGGATGTCGATGTGCTCAATGTGGGCCCCCCATCTTGTATTAGGGTTTTAATGTGTAAGTATGATTGCATCTGGAATTTTGGGTTGTTTGTCCGATATCAGAAGATCTGAGGAACACACAATCCCATATGTAGTGGGAAATCCTATGCTATCTGGTTGTCTAGAGACTACTTCACATTTTTTTCTAACCCCTTTGTTAACGGTTTTTTGCACTCCATTGTCAGGTTTCTCTTCCATACAAGGGTCAGTGTCTTTAGTCCTTGATCCTCCCCTGCGGCCGTCCCATAACCCTTGTCCTCCTGTTTCTATCCCCCAACCAAAGAGATGTGTTTGCAAGAAAGTTAAACCTCAAGCTTTAGTGTCAGCGATGATGTTGATTTAGCTAAAGCAACAGACTTGTCGAAATGAGCCCTAGTTGGGCGTTTTTATGGAAAAACTATTAGTATTGTTAGATTTCACACTTGGGATCATGATGTTTGGAATCTCCCTCTGGGTATCAAACCTAAAATTGTTCTCCTTGCTAGGGGATGGCTTGGAGTCACTTTTTCATCTAAATTAGAACCATCAGTTATCTTAGAAGGTTTCTGGTTCTGGGGACATTCTGCTATGAGATTATAGAAATGGTCATGGTTTTTTTTATGTGTGTCATACCAAACAATATAAAATACGCATTTGGGCCAAACTTTCGGAGCTTCCCCCTATCTTTTGGACTAAAGGGGTTTTCAAAAGCATCGATGAAGCTATCGGTGAATATGTTTCAGTGGATTATAATTATGTTGTGTTGGGGTCAATGACTGTTGCACATAACTTGGTTGACGTCGACTTAAGAGAGGGAATTTTGGCTGAAATTGATCTCTTTGTTGGATCCAAGGTTTATACACAACTGATTGAATACTCAGGCATCCCTTTCAGTGCAATAGGTGTCACTAGTATGACCATCTAGCTAGGTCCTATTTCTTAGGGTTTCATTGTTCTGGTTTCGTGAAGAGAAAGAACCAAACCTCTATCACTCAAGTCCCTCCAACAAAGCCACCTCAAATATTTCAGGACCTTGATTTGACTCTAATACCAATAGATCCCTTCGACTCCATTGAGGTCCTTTAAGGTGTGGATTGTCTGTTATCAAGCGCGTCATCGACTGCTCTCCCGATTTGCATCATCAACAATTCTCAAGATTCTTTAGGTTTTTTTTCCGTGATTTCGACCAGGCTACTTGTTCTCATGTTCTAAGTTTAAAGCAAATTTCATTAGATACATAGTTTGTTTTAGCTCTGGCTCAACCTCTAACTGTCTCTTTTTTTATGCATTTGATACTTCTGTGACTATATTGGATCCTTGTCCCTTCTCACAGGTCCTCTTCCCTGTGATGGTGGGTCATCCCTCGGAGTCCCCTCCTATTACCTCTACCTAGTCAATTCCCACTAAATTTCCATTGAAACCCCTTTGTTCTACTGGACCTCATTCACTTTTTGTACACTACCCTTCTCTCTCCCTGGAGTCACATAACCCCCCACATCACTTTACTAGTCTAGGAAGATCTCCCTCCACTAAAACCCCACCTGCTGACCATAAACCTAATATGGTGTCTAGTGGCTCAATCCTTGACAAGAATCCCTCCCATGGTCACACTGCTCTACCTCATTATACACCTCCCCCTCCATATCATAGAGCCTACAACCTCAGGTCTCAAAAGAACTCTCCCTTTGGGATTTACACTAGATCAACTTCCACAAAAGTGTTTTCTTCTCCCAGAATCCAAGGTAAAACATTTGCTCTCTCAGCAATGTGGTAGGTAGATTCCAGAGAAATTATTTGAGGAATTCAAAATACTATTGTGGTGTCTGTCTGTATCAGGGGTTGTAGGCACAAAGCATAATGAGGTCCTTCTCATACAACAACATAGGGTTGGGTCAACCATCTAAGACATTTGGACTCAAGCATATGATAGCTCGGGAAAAGCCTGAAATCCTTATGCTTTATGAAACTATACACTGTGGTGATTCCCTTATCTCTGATGTAAAATATATTTTTCCAAATCAGGATTTTATTGACTTGGAAGCCTCAGGTCGGTCGGGAGGCCTTGTGATAGGGTGGTGCAAGAATGATTTTCTCTTGCTAAACTCTTGGGGAATGGTTTCTACTCTAGAAGTTTCACTCTTCTCAAGGGAAATTAGTCTCTGTGTACAGTTCATAAATATTTATGGCCCTTATACAAACCAGTTTGATTTCTAGGAATGATTTTTTTAATCTCAGTTACCTCACTCAATACAAACTTGTTATTGGTGGGGATATAAAATTCACTTTGGGTGACTGCGAGATTTGGGGGGAGATCCCTCACAAGGTTCCACTTACTTCTTATTTTCTTCGAATATTTGAGGAGAAAGGTTTGTTTGATGTAGCTCCACCTAAAATATCTCCTAGACGAACATGAGCACTAGACAAGCAACTATTGTAAAGAGGTTATACCGCTTTCTCATGACTGAAGACTTCATACATAATGCTTCAAGCATTAGACAATGGACACTTGCTGAGGGTGTATACGACCATTTCCTTATCATTTTGGATATCACTGTTTTCAACCATATGAAACTAGTCCCTTTCAAATTTTGTGCTATGTGGCTCGAGGACCCAGATTAAAGTCAGTTGGTTAAGAATTCTTAGCGTCCCTTTGATCCTTCTTTAAGGGAATTCATTGCTATACAATTCTCGTCAAACCTGAAATATCTCAAAGTTGCTTATATTTGGTGGACTTCAGAGAAAATAAAGGATTAGAATGAGGAACTTGCTTCAGTGGAAATATATATTCATTCTTTTTAGGCTACTTTCCCGGGGTTCTTTAGATCTCTTTCTTAGAAATAGGAATAACTGAAGCTGGTTGATAAATAGAAGAAAATTCTTGAAGAGAATGTTGAGACCTGGAGGCTAAAGAGTCATGCCATCTGGATATAGAAAGGAGACATCAACACCAAATATTTTCATCATCACGCTAACCATCAGAATAGTATAAATTCTATTTGGAAACTTAAGAACAACAATAATGGAGTTGTCTCTAATTTTGATTCTCTGGCAAATGTTGGAATTCAACATTTCAATGGTATTTTCAAAGAGGATTAATCGACATCCATTGACCATATGATTAGGGTTCTTTCTCTTTATCCTTCCTATGTCAACTAATACCAAAACCAATCCCTCATGGAGGAGGTTACCTTGAATGAACTTAGGTTTGTTGTTAAGTCTATGCAAAGAGATAAGAATCTAGGGCCAGATGGTTGGTGAACTGAATTCTTTGCCACTTTTATGGACCTTTTCGAGAATGGTCTCCTAAGAGTTGTCGCATATTCAAGACTTATAGATAACATTTTAGCTTCTTTCAACTTGACCTTTATAACTCTGATCCCTAAATGTGCTTATTCTGAGATTTTGCACAACCACAGACCAATCTCCTTATGTATTTGTGTCTACAAAATAATTGCTAAGATCATTGATATTAGAACCAAGGGAATCATATCTCTTTCTATATCCCAAGAGAAATTTACTTTTCTTGCTGGACGAAAAATTAATGATGTCCTTGGGATAGCTTAGCAGGTGCTTCATTCAGTTAAGTCTAAAAATATTCCGACCGTAATTATTAAAGCTGGCCTATCTAAGGCATATGATCGTGACAATTGTATTTTTTTGCGACTCACCCTTTTGTAGATTGTATTTAATATTCATATTGTTAACTGGATTATGGAATGCATGAGCTATGTCTCTTTTGTTGTCCTTATCTATGGTTCAATCTCTTCTTTCTTCAAGCCTAGGAGGGGATGTCCTTTGGCCCCCCCTTTTTCCCTCTTGGTTGTGGAAGTCTTAAGGAGATTAATATCCAATTCCAGCTTGATCGACACCTATAACGAAATTCATATTAATCACCATCTTTATATCTCCCATTTGTTCTTCGTTGATGACATATTGTAGTTCTCAAATGGAATTAGAAGAGAACTCCTTCTCATTGAGTTTTTTTTGGATATTTTTTCCAGCAGCTACAAGTATGATTATCAACATCAACAAATCTAATATCTCTATTTTAAATCTATATGTTGAGGATGATATTTGGATCTATGATCTCTTTCCATTCCATATGGTGGATTTAGATGATGGTCTCAACTATATTGGTTTTTCTTTGAAACCCAATGCATATCTGAAAAAGGAATGGTCTTGGCTGGTTGCAAAAATTGAAAAAAGACTACAATATTGGTGCAATAGATGGTTGGGTAGGGGTGGAAAATACATCTTGGTCAAGTTTGTTTTAGAGTCCATCTCAGTATATTAGGTCTCTTTGGATTATGTTCCTTTTGGAATCCTACATCAGATCAGGAAATTATGTTTCAACTTTATCTAGCAAGGTTCATTAGATGGATCCTCCTTCCATTGGGTTGCTTGGTCTTTGATTGCATTTCCAAAATCCATGGTAGGGTGGGGGTTAAAATATATTCATTGCTTTTCAAAAGTACTTGCAGCCAAGGGTGTATGGTGCATCCTAAGAGGAAATGGGCTCTAGGTGTCTATGGTGACCAACAAATATATCAGCCCCCTCTTCGTGATTGAATGGATTTGGACTTGAGAAAAATTACATAAAAATATATCCAATTCTTGGAAATCTATCATCTCAAATTTTGACCTCATTGAGGATTGTTTAGAGTGGATAATTGGAAATAGTATGAGGATAAAGATCGATCATGGCTCATGGATTGGTGGGTTTGGAAATCATCTTCTTCCCCTCCCTCTTGTGGAGGATCTTAGGGAGAGGATTTATCTATCTTTCCCAGGTTCAAGATCAAAGGAATAGTACACCTTTTTCTTAGGAGTGGCTATCTATGGATTAGTTCGATATTCAAGAAAATGAACTTCGTCATGCTTGAATTGATAATGTCCATGATCTGACAGTTTATTTCATTCATCTTTTAGGGAATCAAGATGAACTCCTTTGATCCAAAAATCCTAAAGGTGGTATATATGCCCCTAAACATGGATATGTGGTTTCAAGATCACTTGAAGCTCCTCCTATTTTATCCTAGTCACGCTCGACTATATGGAAACTCAATTACCCATTGAAATGCAAAATATTCCTCTGGTTGGTGTTCTCAAAGCACATCTTGGTTTGGGATTTCTTAATGAGTAAAATTTGGGAAGGGCCTAGCAGATGCCCTCTGTACCAAGACTCATCCGAAAACATTGATCATATTTTCCTATGTTGTAGTTTATCGACTACAATATGAGATCATCTTCGTATCAAGATTGGTATCCCGTTGAATTGGGAAGGCACAAATGTTGTCGACGCTTTCTCTGTTTGGTGTCATGATCTGATTTATAGTTCCATCAAGACCCTTTAGTCTATCATTATATATCAGATCTGGTTTGCTAGGACCTGTTTTATTTTTTAGGATAAGTTTATTTCTCCTTTTCAATGTGCCTTTAATACAATGACAATCCTAAAACATTTCCCACAGTATTCAAAGGACCCACCTGCTCGTAGGTTTGAGAATCCTTGTATTGATGTCACCTATCCATGTTTATTCTTCGATGGTGCTGCTCAACATCATCCTCCACGAAGTGGGGCTGGGGATCTCTATACTTCTCAGAATCCCATTATATGACTTTTGCAGCAGGTCTGGGTGATGCTTCAAACAATGTAGTTGAGTTTTAAGCCATTAGAGTTGGGATTTCATTGGCAGTTCATCGTAATATTTATCATTTACAGATCCTGGGAGATTCTAATTTAGTCATTGACAACCTTAAGAATATATCTCGACCTTCCAATCCACGTCTTCCTACTATATATGATGTCATTGTTAGGTCGATGGCCTCTTTTCAACATATTTCTTTTCAACACATTTATAGGGAGAAAAATCAAGTGGATGATCATTTATCTAAAAGAGGCCTTTCCTTGGGAGAAGGCACCTGGCTCAAATGGGAACAAAAGGGGTCGGTGATGGAGGGTCTTTCTCTTGCAGCTTCATGATATTTATCTAATTTTCCTTTTTTGTATATGTCCTTCAGGGACTATGTCCTCTTGACATTTTGTGTTAGTTTCATTTGATGCACTTATAGTTTCTCTTGTCAATATTTTGGAACAGTAGTTGGATCTGTATTATATATAGGTAATATGATATATGATGTTTTTATGCTCATTCCAACTTGTCCAAATGAAAGACCCAGTAGTGGATCTATGCAAATTGGTTTGTTAACTCTTAATAGAAAACCGAGTATTTTCTTTCGAGGAAAATAAAATGTTGAGGACGTATTCTTGTGGGTGAAATATACATTTTTCTTACCATCATTGATTGGAAGAAGATACATATTTGAGAACAAATTATTTTAAAATATTTTCTTAAACACATTGATGTACCTAGAGTATTCCTTGGAGAATAGTTTGGCCTTGAATATCATCAGGATTTGAAAATTGCTCTGGGTCAAGCCGCATATAATATTTGAAGTTATCTCTTGTAATGAGTAATCAAGTCATCATTTTCTTATATCACCCAATGCAATTGAGTTGGAGTAATTCTTATCATTGGTCATTATGTTTTCTTAGGGTTAGATTTTTCCACTTTAGTTAGATCCCCTTGTGTAAATGTGGGGACTGACATGTGTCACATTGGGTCATTTTAGAGTGACTAGGTCGTTCTATCATTTGGTACACTTTTAATTGTGTTATGGTGTGGATGCTCCTTATGAATGATTAGTAATTAAATAACACATAACACTAATACCATTAAAGTAATACTCCACACAATAAAAGTCTAATAGATAAAGTGACAAATGATGACATTTTGAAGTTAATGTTACAACTACCTCTTATGCGGAATTGATGATGATTAACGGTTGGATAATGACATTTAAAATTTTGGGATTTATCTTATATCGCTCATTTCATTTATGGCAATTTGGATGTCATCACATTATAGTTCTTTTATTCAATATATATTATTGACATGGTACATTAATCCTTGGATACATAGTTGGGATCATGATTATTTGGGTAGAAGACGTGTTCCGACATCTCTAAGGAATTTTAGAAAGATTTGTTGTTGGCATTTAAACACGCACTTGGTAAGTATACTCGTTTGAAAATAGTTGGTTTGAGAACTTTTGTGTTGAAAGTGCAGACAATTGTTTCTGGCTATATGGATGTCGTGTTGGACACCACCGTTACTCACTTTTGTACCCCATGCAAGTAGTATTGCACTAGACATATTTTGAATGCAGACTTAGACCCCACATACCATCGAGTATATTGAGGATCCCCTCAGGAATCTTGAAGCCTGTCCATATTCAAGCCTTGGTTTGGGGGGATAAGAAATATTGAGTTTATATTGCTATATCATTTCTTTCCTTGGATGTATGAGTGTTGAAATGTTTGGATATCATGTTCATGGTTGAAATATTTATTGATCAGTGCACTTTATTTCTTGCTGCAAATAATGTCATCTTGAATGTTATGATTAACAGTGCATATAATTGTAATTGAATATTAATAATCACCTTAACTTAGAGAGTATGTAGTCATCATACTTCCTTATCCATTAAAAAAAATCAATGCTAGGTGTATACTTAGGATTGTCCTTAGATATTATTAAGCAAAATCTTGGTCAGAGTCTTCCCCTTGGATACTCTAGGTTTGTTCACTATTGGATCTAGGAATAAGGACAAACCCCTTTTCTTTAGTGACACATTGGGTTGGGGGTTCATAGTTGTGTCATATTAGTAACCAATTTAGCTAGTATTTCATCTAGTATTCTAGCTTGTGCATCAACAATATCGTGAAAATCATTTTTAACATAGATATAGAAATCACAATTTTACTAATATCAAATCTTGCATCTGTCGATTCAATTTTTTTTTGTAACATAAATGAATACTTTTTCTATTATACTAAAAACATGTTGCAGCCGAACCATTCAACTTATGATATACATAATTATGATGTCAGATGAGAGTATTAAGCATAAATTTCCTCAAATAAAAAATTCCAAATTCAAAACAATAATAAAGTATTGTACTCATGTTTCTGCTATCTATTTTGCAAGAATAAATCCTAGAGTATTGTCCTACAAACAAAACACACTTGTATTGAATTTTAGAATTTAATCATGGTCATTTCCATGCCACTTTGGAACCTCCTCCATCTATCTAGATATTGAAGACATGTATGAGGTGTGCGCTCACTGCCTTTCCTTCTGAACCCGGTCCACTATTTGATCCTCCCTTACAATTGTTGTTAGAAATGGGTTGTCATTGATGTCAAGCATGGTGCCATTGATGTCAGACATTGTGTTGAAGATGATCAAATTTGATCATACTTGGGATTCATGGTAAACCATTGAGATACTCGAAGTTGGAGTTCATGTAGCTAAGCTAATACAAAACATAATGAAGGGAGCTACCGAAAGTTGGAGTTTTTATAGTGACTACATAATAGGAATGAATTGAGCTACTAAAAGTTAAGCACATTGACCTGGCGTTATGATAAACAAATTCACCTGCTACTCTCCTTAGAATTGCATGATGTCCCTTGTGGAAAGATGTCGGAATAGATGCACTTGCTACTTGGAGATTGTGATCCATAGACACATAATTTTTTTTTATCACAGAATTGTGGAATATTGTGGATTGTTGANAAAAAAAAAATCAATCTCAAGCTTTCAGTCATGATATTACCATGATGAGAATATATGCCTACAATCCTAATTAATGGTTCTTACTAATATTATGGATTACAGAAGATGGCATAGCAAGGCTTTAAGAGGATGGTAATGGTATAGAAGGTAGATGCATATGTGGCAGCGCCCATAGTGATGTATATAGTTAATTACCAAAATTGCAGAAGGATAACTATAGGAACTTGGAGTTCATGTAGCTCATAAGTGTTACATTTGTAGGCTTTGGCTATCAAAATCCGTTGCTCTAGTAACTCACTAGTGACAACCTCTAGAATCACATAAGACGTAATCTAGTAAGCAAGTTGATGGATTAGATCATGAAATTGGGCAGTGTTTTGATCATAAATCGATGGGACCATAAGATTAACCCCTACACAGACCAAATTTGATTTAGGTTTGAAAGAAGAGTTATATTTGTAGATGTAAAGAATAACTTAATAGCAGCTCCATATCGAATCAATGAACTTGACTCTCTTCTTAGTTAAATTGTTTAAAAGCAACCACAATAAGTAATTAATGACTTGACCTGTATGTTTAAATAAATGCTTAAAAATGAGCAGTATAAATATGTGGGAACCGAACGTATTTGAAGTGAGAGTGTGATATGAAAAATAGGATAACAAACTGATAATAAAAGAGCCAAGAGTTGTAGGTGTATAGTGAACTAGGATGCCAAGGAAAATAAGTTAAGATCTATGCAAAGAATGTAGTATGTGGGTGATTGTTTCTAGGAAATTAATTGCAGAGCTGAAGATTCAAGGGTCGCATAGAAATTGTCTTACATCGTATATGTCATAGCTAAGGATTACAAGCAGATAAGAGGAGCAAAGTTGTAAGTCTGGGTGTGATAAAAGCAGAGGAGGAAATTTGAGGATGAAGAGAACTAATCCAGGGAAGACCTAGAAAGAACTTTGTTTCAGACCTAACTTTGTGTCATATCTTGCTAAGAACCAGTTGCAGAACAAGATCTCGGGGTATACTAAAAGGAAATATTTTGACATTTGGTAAAGCCAGTCTCATTGTGTTTCCAAAGATGATTTGAAAATATTTGCAGACATGAATAAGGAGGATAACTTATGTTGGAGATATTATTGAATTGAACATAATATGAGATAGACTTGAAGTCTTTCTTGAGGATCAAATCTATGATTTGTGATTGAGGGTGATTTGAAGTGTTTGAAAAGAAGAAGTTTATAAAGATAGATACAAGCTAGAACTGGTAAAATATTGAGGGCTGGAGCCCTTCCAGTTCTAGCTGGTAAACTGAGGGAGTTAAAGCTTCCTATCAGTTATATATGAGAAAGAGAGTGAGGGTTGGAGGCCTTCGAGTTGGAGCTAGAAAGGTAGGATGTTGGAGCATCCTTCCAGTCGAATCAGAAGAAACTAGGGGGTTATATCCTCCTAGTTGGACCTAGAGAAGCAAGGTGTTTGATCATCCTTTCAGTTGGAGATAAAGAAACCTAGAGGTTTGGAGCCCTTCCACTTGTAGCTGGAGAATAAGGGTGTTGGATCCAGGTATAATTTTAAGAACACCTCAAATATTTTTATGTATAATAAATGGGCGAATATCCCTAATATATAGGAAAAAATAAAGGCTATTTGATCAATAATATAATATCTATAAATACTTTTTTGGCTAATCTTTCATTCTATTATAGAATCTTGTAAAATCTTAGCAAACCTTTCACTAAACTATAAGATATTGTAAACTCTTGAGAATATTTCATTGAATTATAAATTATTTTAAAAACTTGGCAAAGCTTTCATCAAATTATAAAATCTTGTACTGTCTTAGTGAATCTTTTGCTAGGAAGACTCGACTTTTTATTCTGCAGATCACTAAGGTAGTGCAATAGAAGAACACATACCAAATCTTGAATCTCTCAACTCCTAGACCCTCAAATGAACAAATCAATGAATGAGGAGAGGATATTTTTATTTATACATTTCACAAGCAGTATTAAGTCACTCACAACTAGAGATGTTGGTGAAACAAAACTATACTAACTAGATTTATGGAAAGTGGGGACTCCACTTTTTATCTCGTCCCTTAATGGTCCAACTGACATGTGGGGACCCAAATCTTGACATATTGACAAACTGATAGAATTGAACACTTTACAATGTACACTATGGAGTGATTATGGCACCCATGAACCATGATTACAATGTGGAGTATAATCGAGACCCACAAGATTAATATAGTGTCTGAATTACCAATTAGCTTATTTTCCAAATCTTTCATTTTTAAGCTACCCTTTACGAGAAAAAAAACATGCTTATCTATTTATCGATACGAATGCCACTTTTTCATTTCTTTTGTTTACAATCAAAATATGAATTATGTCATTTGATTTAGAAATTTTAGAGTTAGTTAGAAAATTGCAATGGTTATTAGAAATAAGAACATACACTAACAAGAATACAAAGCACATTAATGCATCATGACACATATCATTATAGCTAGTCTATTAAAGACTATTTTTTCTCAAATAAATTGAGGAGGTGGTTGTATCCATGTCCTTGAAAAAATTCAAAGCATGCAAAATGTGGTAAAATTATTTCAATCACCCTCATTGAATGTAAAAGATTAGATATAAAATGTCACAGTGTTTACATATCAGGTCAAACATGCCTTGTACATATTATATACAATCATGATGGAAATGAAGTATTGTGTTCCAACTAAATAATATATTTATCATACATATCTAGATCAATTTATGGATGATGATAGCAATTACACATCAAAACAAATCACCAAAAAACATTTTACTTTTGAATGACCCTTACAAAAAACAAAATATCTTAAAACAAGTACCGAAACCAACAAGGTTAGGCCACAAATAGAATTGACGAACTTTGGACTACGAATAAAAAAATATACAAGTCATAAACTTCTCAATACAAATAAAAGAATCTAACAGTACGCTTTGGACAACTATACAAGAAGACAACCAAAATAATGACCATTCCACTGTAGCCCCTCCATTATAATCAATGTGCATTCATTTATATTACAAACATCCCAAACATCAACAATAACAGACATACAATATGAACATATAAACTCTCATTAACACCTTAGATCCAATAATAATTCCAGAGCAAGATCCTAATAAAAGCTCATTTTAAACAACTGGGTCAAATTTAGTTTGAATATATAAAAACCATGTGGTGTCTCTCCATCAAGAGTAGCATCCACTAACAAAATATAAATGTGAGTCGATAGTTTAAACATGACAAGGCATAAAATGAATCATATCTTTTGATCTCTATAACACTTTCACAGAAACAATACTCCTAGGATAGAATAAAACCCTAATAACACTGAATGAGTCCTAAGAATCAAGTTTTCCTTAGAATTCAACAGCCCTCAAACAACATGCATGATAAAAAGCATGATAGAAGGTAAATTTATGATAAAATAATATATTGTAAGTATGGATAAAAAGCATAAAATGTTTGATAAAAAGCACAACATGTTAATTATTGGATGAAAAGTGTGATGTGAGTTTGTATTCTTTGATAAATTGCATGTGCGACATGCCCCTTCAAGACTTGAAATTTCGACAATGGAGATGTTATGCGAAGATTAAGATGTCGAGAAAACTAAGAATGAAAAGTGGAATCGCATCAACCAACACCTTCACCTTGCAAGTGCAATCTGATGAGGGTGAACCATGAATCATGGTAGCCTTTATATAGAAACAATAGCCCCTGATTTTACCTCCAATACTGGAAATCAAGGGATGAAAGCAGGCATCACATGAAATTGACTAGAAATATAGGAAAATGCAACCATGTGCCTAAATTACAAGGAAAATGGAGGGAGAAATAACCCTTGGGAGCCTCTATTACTGAAATTGGGGGTGAAAGAGTGATTTTACTAGATTTTCTCTAGAAATTGGGGGCAAAAGATAGATTGGAGGGATATTTTTCTAGGGTGACAATAGTTTTTCTCATTTTCCTCATTAATACACATGAGGCTATTCATTTTGAATTTTTTTTATAATAAATTTTGGGAGAATATATTTTAGCTGAAAAACCCTTTCCATATAAGAAAATAACCCACTAATTTTTTGTAACCCCCTTAATATAACCCTTTCCATGGTTGGAGAATCCCATCAGTTGTAGCTGATAAAGCAAGGAGGTTGTAGCCTCCAAGAAGTTGTTGTTATTAATCTATAATTAATTATTGGGTTTACCATATATCTTATGTACTCTCTTGAAGTTGATTCATTGGTGCTTGAGTATCTATTGAAGTGAATTAGTTAGTATAGCTAATAGTTAAAGGTAAAAGTGAAAATTAGTAGACACTGAATCACCCCCCCGCCCTCTTAGTATATTGGTGTGTTCAATAATTGGTATCAGATAAATTTCCTTCCCTCAAGTTTAATCAACTTGAAGGAGATCCTAGAACACACAAATGGGTGGAGAAGTAATTCTCTCCATGAATGGTGCACTAGTGATCGTTGAGACCAATTATGCAATATTGAAAGTAAGAATTAGAATATAACTCATGTATATTGGATATGACATATGGAACTTAGTTTCCAAAGGTTACACTCCACCAAAGAGAGTGAGAACTGTAGCACAAAAGTATGCAACGAAGAACAATTGTATGGAAATGTCGATTATCCTTGATGGTCTGACATACTCTATGAAAGAAAAAATAAGTCAATATACTTTAGTAAAATAACTATAGTTTAAGTGAGAAGATTTGTACTCAATGAAGCGGTGGTTGAAGGACATGAACTAGAAAACAACTCCTGCAATCTTGAGGGTAAGACTAGTCTTGATTCCCCTTCGTGCAATGAGATAGAATGAAATCATAGGAATGATGAAAATGAAAATGAAGAATCCCACCATCAAGATCAAGAAGATGAGAATGAAGATGATGATGAGGGAACAATGGATCAAGAGGTTGAGCTCATAGAAGCATTGCAATAAATTCATAGATTAAGATAAGTAACCAAAAGACAAGCCAAAGAAATCAGGAAACTCAAGGTTCAACTAGGAATGGAATCTAGTTGTACAAGGGAGGATATTTTTTCAAAAGACTATGACTTAGATGGAAACTTAATTACAAGATATAGCTCTAATACAAATCACAATATTGACAAAAATACTACTGCTAATGATAAAAAAGAACTAGAAGATGCAAAAGAAGATATAACATCCTTCCCCAGTCAATTACATGTAAAATATGAAGAATGCCAAATAATGGAGAGTGATATTGTCTTTTTAGAAAGTGAATTAGAAAGGACAACTGCAACAAACCAGAAGCAATAGAAAGATATCACTGTGCTCAAGAGTCAACTAGAAGAAAAGATAAAGGAAACTGAAGAGATACTAACTAATTAGATAAAATAAAAAGAAGAATATTGCAAAAATAAAATTATTGATATCCTCTCACTAAAAGGAGATTTGGAAAGGAAAACTGCCATAAATTTGAAGTTGAGGAAGAGTTCATCAGCTTTAGAAGGACATCATCAATTAATAGATAAATCCAAATGACAAGAGAGGAATTGGGTTTAGTCAAGATAAGGAAATTAAAGAGAACTCCAAGGCACAAAAAAAGAAGAGTTGAGGAAAATATTATAAGGAAAACTCACAATCCAAGACATATCTCTAAAAAAAAGGACACAACTACTGATCAACAAAGATGGGGCAAGCAAGAAAGATGAAGCAAGAAAGGAAGTACAAGGATTTCATCTCAAGTATCACCAAACTCCAGGTACTGAAGTATATTTCTTGGAAATTGTTTTTATTGTCATAACTTTGGACACAAGGATATTACTTGCATAATAGTAAAAAAGGATGAGTTTAGCAAAAACAATTTTCAAATGTGGAAGTTGACTCTACCATAACCTTGGACACATAGCTAGCCACTGTAGAAGTCACTGGTCCAAACAAGGACAATCATAGAGATGGATGAAAAATACTCAAGAACTAAGTATGGAAAAGGCCGATGAATACATGAGACAAAGACACAATAAGACGTGGAGAAGGAAATAACAAAAAGACCCACAAGAAGTTGAAAATACATAGATTAAAATGATTGACCAAGTGAATGTTCATACTCACCAACTGAGAAGAAAGAAAAATCTAAGGGAACTATAAACAAAAATTCAATCTTGATTGAGCAGAGAAGTAAATATCAGTATGCGCCAAAGGTCAATGACAGAAATAAAGAGGTTTCTCATGAATAGTTGGGATCAACACCTAATATTGATTAAGGCATATCTTAAGAAGATCCATCATCATACCTAATAAATGAAGAATTGTAAAGAGATGAGTTTTCCTATTGAAGGACTGTAGTAATCCCCTGTAAGAAGTGCTATGATGAGGAGAACTGTAAGTAATGAAGTATGGAATGCCCAAAGAGGAAATGTCTTAGGATCGAGGTGAAGAGGAAGTTTGTCGTGGATAAGACTTGGGAAGTGTGCAAATATTTGTTGCTACTAAAAATAATGACCAAAGTTTGTTGCTGAGCATGTGTGGGTCAAAAGGAGAATATAGTTGAGTAAATGGAAAATTTTCAAGCACTACATAAGTAGTCCAAATGAGGTCATCAATGTCAAAAACCTATGGTAGCATGAAGGTATAACAAGAAATGATGCTTTTGAGTTGTGGTTCACAGCAGTGATCAAGATAAAATACACGTTTCCGTTCAATTATACGAAGTCGAATATTATGGTAATTTCTCCTAGTTTGGCATACTCGTAGATGACCTATACAAATTCTGAGCGCACCCACGAGTTCATGAGGTTATGTATATGGTTAGAGCTATTTTGCTCCAAAAAAATCCACTCAAAAGTACTTGATCAATACTCAGTCAACCTCCTTAGGTATATTATAGCAACGCTAGAAGTCCACTATTTTTCTAAGGTGGTTTGTTTGTGTGTTTGCAAAAGTCGAAGTTACTAGTTATATGTTATTAGTTGTGTGTCGTAGTTTCTTTAAAGGTTTCCAAATTGTGATCTCTTGGCAGCAAGGATACACAAATTTTATGCAAAGAAATCAGAATGAATTATTGAGAAGATTGTATGCATGTGGTAGTTTGAAGTATGAGCAATGAGTTGAAAGGTCAGAGTATACTTCGTGTAAAAGTATACTTGGGCAAGGGCCAATCCATGACGAGATGAGTATAGAAAGAGTAGACCTTGTACTTGATATGACAAGGCTTTAGATGTCTTTAAGTATATGAAATTATATGATCTATGTATCTATTTTGTTGAGGGATTACAAGTAGTAGTAGATTCTAAGAAATGCTAAGGGATGCATAGACCGGTTAACATATGACTCTGCCATTGATCTGATAGGATAAATTGGGACTAACAAAAGAAAATACAGAGTAGATGAGAAGAGTTTTGGGCTCAACTAAGGTCCAAGGAGTATACCTGATGAAATTTTTTTATGTGGACATCATTTGACAAGGAGTATAGGTAGAAATTGTAAGAAGTAGTTTGAAAGACCAAGAGATTGGTTGACAGGGGGAGCAACCAAGACAAATAAAAAGTCTTGATAATAATGCTTAAATATCTCTTGAAGTAGTCAAATTGGAGTAAACTTCTCTAACAACATATGACAAATAGTAGATCTTCCATATGTGTGCAAGAAGGCCTAGAAAAATAAGAAGGATAAACCTTAAATGACGATAAGTGATAGGGGGAGCATATGGCATTTATTATAATTTCCTAGCATCCTACGAAATTCAGGGGGAGAAGACCAACATAATACTGATACTATACTTTATTCCAAGGGAGATATGATCTCTATATCAATATGAAGATAAATTATAACATGGGGAGAAACTTAGATGAAGAATTGAAGATGCTTTTGTAGATATCAAGAGCACTAACACAAGGGCGACAACTTAAATGAAGAATTGAAGATATGAAGAGCAACACATAATACATTCACAGAGGAATGATCCTTTGTCATTAATGTCAAAGGGGAAGATAAGTATAGTAAAAAAATAAGTATGAAAAATCATTGTAAAGGAAAAAAGCAACAATGTCTGATCAAATTTGATCGTGAGGAAAGATCTTCTTAGGGGGAGTCAGTATGTTGTTATACTAATGTTTCCATAAATTCCAAAGGGGGAGATTGTTAGAAATGTGTTGTCATTGATTTCAAACATCGTGCCAATAATTATATACATTGTGTTGAGGATGATCAAATTTGATCATACTTATGATTCATGGTAAACCATTAAGCGACTGGAAGTTGGCGTTCTTGTAGCTACACCAATATAAAACACAATGAAGGGAGATGCTGGAAGTTTGAGTTCCTAAAGTGAGTGCATAAGAAGAATGAATTGATATACTGGAAGTTAAGCACACTAACCCATATGCTATGATAAATGAATTCAATCTCATGTTTTCAATCATGAGATTTTCATGATGACAATATATGCTTGGAAGCCTGATCAATGGTTCTTAGTAATCTTATGGATGTAGAAGATGGCATGGCAAGGATTTGAGAGGGTGATAAGGGAATTTAAAGTAGATGCATATGTGGCATCGCCCATAGTTATGCATATATTTAATGACCAAAATTGCAGAAGGATAACTGCAGGAACTTGGAGTTCTTGTAACTTGTCAGTGTTACATTTATAGGTTTCAGCTACTGAAATTAACTATTCTAGTAACTCGACAGTGAAAACCACCAAAATTGAAGAAGACATAATCCAGTAAGCAATTCGATGGGTTGGATCATGAAATTGGGCAGTGTTCTGATCATAAATTGATGGGACCACAAGGTTAACCCCTACGCAAACCCAATTCAATTTAGGTTTGAAAGCAACATTGTATTCATAGATATAAAGAAGATCTTAATATTGGTTCCATAATAGAATTAATGAATTATGCTCTCTTCTTTGATGAACTGTTTAAAAGAAACCACAATAAGAAATTAATGAGTTGGACCAGATGTTTAAATAAATTCTGAAAAATGAACAATATAAATATGCACATACTAACCGCATTTGAAGTGAGAGTGTGTTTTGAAAAATAGGATGATGAATTGAGAATAAAAGAGTCAAGAGTTGCAGGAGAACAATGGGCTAGAATGAAGAGGAAAACAAGTTAAGGTTTATGCGAAGAATGAAGTATGTGGGATATTGTTTCTAGGAAATTAACTACAGAGCTGAAGATTCAAGAAAATGTCTTACATGGTAGATGTTGTAGTTGAGGATTACGAGTAGATAAGAGGAGCGAAGTTCCAAGTCTGAGTGTGATGAAAAAAAGGGTGGAAATTTAAGGACGAAGAGCATTGATTTAGAGTAGACCTGGTAAGAATCTTGTTGAAGACCCAAATTTGTGTAATATCTTGGAAAGAACCAGTTGCATAACAAGAGATGGGGGAGACTCAAAAGAAAGTATTTTGATATTTGGTAAAGCCAATCTTGTTGTGTTTCCAAAGGTGATTTGAAGAAAATATTTGCAAATATGAAGAAGGTAGATAAGTTATGTTGGAGATAGGATTGAACAGAATCTGAGATATACTTCAAGTCCGTGTTGAGGATCAAATCTAGAGATGTGATTAAGGGTGATTTGAAGTATTTGAAGAGAAGAAGTTTATAAATCTAATCCCAGTTGGAGATGGTGAAATCCTAAGGGTTGGATCCCTTCTATTTGTACATGGTGTTCCAAGGGAGTGAAATCTTCCTGTCAGTTGTAGCTGACAAAGAGAGTGAGGGTTGGAGCTTGAGAAGCAGGATGTTGGAGCATCCTTTCAGTCAAAGCTAAAGAAACTAGGGGATTGTATCCTCTTTCCAGCAGGAGCTATAGAAGCAGGCTGTTGGATAATTCTTTCAATTAGAGATGAAGAAACCTACAGGGTTGGATCCCTTCCTGTAGTAGTTGGAGAATAGGGGTGTTCAAGCATCCCATTAGTTGTAGTTGATAAAGAATTGATAAAGCAAGGATGTTGGAGCCTTCGATAAGTTGTTGTAATCAAGCAATAATTAATTATTGAGTATACCATATATCTCGTGTACTCTCTTGATGTAGATTCATTGGTGCTTGAGTTATCTATTGAAGTGAATTAGCTAGTATAGCTAATATTTAAAGGTAAAAGTGAAAATTAGTAGAGATACTAATTCAACCCCCCTCTCAGTATCTCGATGTGTTAAAAAATTCGTTGATAAAAAACCAAAGGAACCAATTGAGCCTTCGAAGGCTGGAGTCGTTCTTTCAACTACAAATCCTGGATACCGTTCCAACTCAAGATATTTTACCTTGTGTTGTAGAACATAAATTTGCCTAGCATGTTCTTAATTTTTGTCTTTCAAACATTTTGTATCAATATATTCCATTGCCAATTTACTCTTAAGCCTATTCACATGGGATTTATAACCTCTTATTGTCTTCTATACATAGATAAATCTTGGGCATAATTTATTTCCCAGTTTTTCTCCAATTCTCCACTTTCTGAAGAGCTTGCGCCACTACCCCTATGATTCATCATGCAAGTGTTTTGTTGCCACCTAATTCACACCTGGGGTCACGTGGCAAAAATATTCAAGCCACTGGGTGTGACCTTGGGGGCAAGCAAGAGCCAAGTGCTGCCACTTGATCTTGACTCCTCCGTCTAGGCTCTCTCCTAGCGAAGCCAAGGGGGGTGGTCCCTAGTAAAATAAACTATGGTGTTTAAACTATAACAATGCAACAATTAGTTTAGGAGATGAGATACAATAAAACCTTGAAACAAAGATAACTGCAAAATATTTAATTAACTAGCATAAATAACATTCCACACAACACAATGATTAACTTAATAAAGAAAATAACCAAGATTTCCAAAATAGACCAGTGCTAATGGAGTGCTTGTGTAAAGGGTTGCTAGTGAAGTCTTGTGAAGTATTGCAATTGTCTTAGTTGGTCAGTTTTAAGATTATTAAGTGAGTACTTAGGGAGTGGGTCAATTCTTGGTAAATTTTATTATTAATGTGGGAATGATCTTTCTTATGAAGGGAAAAAAGGTATTCCAGATATACCCGGAGGTATGAGAAATGTGTCTGGATTTACCAAGAAGTGGCTCTCACAGTGACATGTGGGCTAGATGGAGTCGTGAGGATGTGTTCAACACTACACCAAACACGTGTGTAGCATAACGGTAGCTTGTAGTCATTTTCTAGTTGTTCCCGCTTCACTTGCAGAATTTCCCCACAACTTAGTACAATCACATAAGTGCCAGATTTTCATTTGTAGGGATTGATTGATGTGTTTTGCTAATTACTGGTCACTTTAATCCCTTTCTGATTGTCCCACCGATCCAGCCAAAGGCCTACAGTGGTCACAAGAGCATACGGGGTCTTGAAGTCTTGGATATTTTAAGTTTTTTAAAGCTAAGTGTGAGTTTTTTAAATCTCGATGTCGATACTCTCGTTACCGAGAACACAGCCGGATTGATTAATTTTACTTTAGGAACTTAAAATAAACTGGAAAATAAAGAAAAAATAAAAAATAAAAATAAAAATGAAACAAAGCGAAACACCCCTAAGGGGATGGGGTGTGGGCACTTGGTTTCCCACTTGCTTCTCTTTTTACAATGATTAGAAGAAAGAAGGACTTGTGTTCCTTTGTAGAATAGGAACGACAAGTTTTTACAATTAAGGGCCTTTGAGAAATGGCCAAAGAAAGAAGTATGAGAAGAGAGGCTTCTGGTTTGACTTGGATCTTCAAAATTTCACCAGAGTGCCTCTTTATCAGACCAATCTCTGTTGCAAAACAACGAACAAATTTTTATTTAATATGATAGAAAATTAGATTAAAACATACAAATTTGATAAAAAATAATTAAGTACTTTAAAGATAGAAAATTTTAGGAATCGAACTAGTACTTGCTCACAATCAGATCTTGAAAAATAAAACTTTAATGATCAGATCTAAATCTTTAAATTTGCATATGTAAATTAGAAAGCTAATATATTCCAATATTTCAGTGAGATTTGAATATGCAAAAAATGAAAACTAGTAACCAAAATTTGAATTTTTTAAAGTGACGAAAGAAGGAAAACAAAGATGCCCCAAAGCTTTGAAGCTTAGGAAATGGAATCCTCAAGTAGAGAGAGGAGGGATTTAAATCTTCTTAAACAAATCGCAGAGATATGGTGGAATCAAACAAGAACCAGCACTCCTCCACGCTAGATATCCATGCGCAGCTTAAACAATACTACACCAAAGCGTTATATCCGAGAGTATTTAAGCAAAAGACTAGATATTATGCATACAAACAAGTAAAACATACAAATCTAAGATTTACTCACATAAATAACTCAGAGAAACAAATAAGAAACTACTTATTTATCCTCTTCTACCAATTATCATTAATCCTTCAAAGACCGGTTATAACAACAAAGAATGCAACAAGAAACTGATACAGTTATACCTCATATAATATAAGAATTCAGCACACACTGATGCTCGACACAAGTATGCCTCCAAATCCTTCACTTTATTTCTCAATGATAATACATTACAACATACAAGAGCATAGGTTTAATTCCCAAATCATCCGTCAAGAATGAAGAGAGGTTGCATGCTTAAATAGAAATCTGGCAAATAGAGGGGAATGCCTCTCCTCAAGGATGTGCTAGCTCCAAGTGAGTTGGTTGTGGGTTGGAGAAAGGTTGGAATGAGTTGGATAAAGGAAAAAGGAGAAACAACTTCCAAAACTTTGGAATCCACATCACCCAAAATTCCATCTCTCTTGGGATGTGCTCCCCCACTTGGAGAGGAAAGTTCCAAACTCAAAAAACTCTCCCAATTGGCAACATCTGACTTATCCCTCTTGCCCAAATACTTGCCAAAATGATTTTCCAAGTCACCCAACTCTTTTTTGGTAGTTATCTTTTATTTTTTTTAATTGCTGAATTTTTTAATATTTCATTTTTTCTTGGGTTTTTGGGTTTTTCAAGTAATTATTAATTTTGGGGTTAAATAATTACTCGAAAACTTAGGAAAGTGGGCCTAGGGGTTAAGTGGGTGGTATGAGTTAGAAAACGAGCACCCCCATGGAAAAAACAACCTCCTAGCCACACTTTTCTGACTTTTTACATTTTTACAATTAACTTATTAAAAATAACCCTGTAAAAACAGAAAAAATATTTTATTTTTATTTATTTATTTATTTTTATTTTTTTTCTTCTCCTCCGGAAATTAAAAAAACCTATGGGGGACTTAGGACATGTTCATAATGACTCAAAATAATGATTAGCATGGTAATATACATCGACACATAGGTTTTAATAACCTCATAAGGCTTAATTAATAAGGCGATTATTCCAGCTTTGGGGGTTTGGGTGAAAAACTCGAAAATTATCTATCACTTAAAAACAATAAATAATTAACAAGGAAAAAACACCCTGGAATAATGCATTAATAAATAAGTCCTAAGAAGCCAAACCTTTTACATAAAGTCATCATGCTAACTCATTTTATTACAATTTCCCATGGGGTATGAACATGTTAAAAAAATAAAAAAGGGCCTAGGAAGACCTGCAAGGACTTCTGAACTTGAAATTTGAACAAGTGATTGTTCATCTTTGGTGGCTCGGTTAAAAGTTCAACTGAGTGCAACTCAAGTGGTAACATCTGGCTCCTATTGTGGGACGTGTGCTTGATCTGGTTTTTAGGCAAGGAGAGCATGTGAGAACCAATGGAGAACCATAGAATCTCTGGTTTCAATAATCTGTAAAAACATCTCAACTTGACAAACCAACATTAGTAGCACAAAATATTGTAAAATCCAACGAACAATTAAGTTGCTTTATTAGAAAGTAAATGGAAAAACAAAAATTTAACTAAACAAAAATATTATTATTCCTAAGTACAGAAAATAAATGCAAAAAGTAAATGCTCATTTTAAGGAGCTTATTTTCCTACTCTAAACATATCATAGTCAAAACGTTAAGTGAAATGATAAATCCAATGCAACCACCTTAACGTTTTATATAAATTTTATTTTTTTCCTTTGGCTTTGGTTACCAGCCAAAGCAAGGACATATTTATTAGAAAGTGAAAACCTGCATGAATATTCAGGATGGACAGGCTGGATGGGAGATCATAAGAATATAATACTTCATCAAATTGCTTCCCAAAGTGGCATGAGTTTCCGCAGGCTTCTTCTATCCAAGCTTGGATGGGGCTAATGTACACATCTGCATGATGAAGCAGGTCAAAAACTCCATCACATATATCAAAAGGGCTTGTCAGATGGTAACTCTCCATGTAAGCCCCGGGTTGCTCCAAATCATAAGGAACCTATAAACCAGAAAATGCAGGCTCAAGCTAACCCTCCATCGGCTGTATCAAATTTGATTCTTCGATGCATTTCCTCTCAAAGTATTCATTGCTAATACTTGTTTTGTGATTCTGGATGATATGGTTATGAATGATCCTATGAAAAATTTGAATGCTCCTCTTCCATATCGAGACCTCCACAAGTTTCTAAGTGAAGATTCCCTTCTGTGGACATGTCATAGATGGGACTTTCAATAAACCCTCCAAAAGACTCTGAATAAGCACTCCCTTCTCTTGACATATCGTAAATGGGATTTCCAATAAATGTCCAATAGTCATCATACCCATCCATGTCAGATGTGAGGAGGTCTTCATCCATGGCATCATGCTCCCGACTATCCATGTCTTCCTCGTGTTCATAACAATCTTCTTTAGAAGATTTGGTTTAAAAAATGTTATAAGGCAGTAAACTTTCCAAACCTTCATCAACATGTGGAGAATAAGGGCTAGTGTCTTCACATGCCAAGATCTTATCATACGTTTCTTTATAGGATTTTGTAATGGTTTCTTCTTGAGATAAATCTGGAAAAAAACTGTGATCATTATCAATGGAATATTCATGAGAACACTCCAAATTTTCAATGGTTTCTATTATGGTATCATGAAGAGGATCTTCAATAATATCTTCAATCAAGGAACCTTTATGAACATATTCAATGGGATCACTTGGGATGTGTTTCTCAATGGGTCCCTCTAGCTTTGCCAAATCTTCGTTATTTTCTTTTAAAGTGATATGAGGTTGGTTTTCAACAATGTCTCCAAATAAGGGTTCTTCAAGAAACTCTTCAACATGATTGTCATGGATGTTCCCATCTTCAGAATCTTGTTGTGTATTGAGAGATACCTCATATTCTTTAATAAGCCGCTTAATCTCTTCCTTTCTTAAATAACTTAGAGGGACTTCCACACATTCGACGTTGTTTATGACAACACGAGGAAGTTCTTCGATGGGAGTATCATGGATCTCCTCTTCACTAAAATGTTCAAGAAGTGATTCCAAGTCTTCAATACTTTGTATCATGACAAAATGTCCATCATATTTTTCCATGTGATACTCTGTCCCAGATAGGTAAAAGGTAAAGATATTTTCAAGGAATTTTTTCAAACCATTCTTACTACCCCTGCCATCATGCCACTGCTCTAAAAACATCCAAAGGAAGCTTGGAAAGGAGGTTATACATTTATTAGGAAGGCCCTGATAGAACCAACAACTAGCATATCCCTGAAAAGTATCATCAAACATTTCCAACATATTGTCCTCATAAAGAACATTAGAGAACCAACAATTGAAGGAAAGACTTGATATGCCAGATGGCCGAATCACCATAATTCCCATGAAAGAATGGAAGCCAATATACATCCCCGCACCATGACCAAAGTTAGGAAAACCCGTGATGTTTGAGAAATTGATAGGCTGAAAAAGTCCGGCTATATGGGCACCACACTGCTCCCTTAGTTCATCCATATAAAAAATTAATAGTATGCATTTGATATAACCATTGAACCTTGTACTGAACAGGTGGAGTTGTTAAATGATGAGCTTTAAAAGTTTTATTATGTCGCATGGGCTCATCTACACACAACAAAACTTCACAAGTTTATGAGATAACAGGGTTTTATCCCTTCAATGGAGTCGCCACGTGAGAAGAAAAATATGCATTTAAAACTTTCTCACAAAAAATATCTTTTGCTTTTCTTTTGTAAATTATGACAAAGAAAAAAAAGTTTAGTGGAGTCGCCAGATGAAAAAATTAAAAACTAATCTAAAAAATCATCAAACAAAGGAAAAAGCAAAAAGAGAAAACAAAAGTCGTACTTTGGGAATAGAAAGATGATTAATCCTTGGCAATGACGCCAAAATGTTGCTGCCTAATTCGCACCTAGGGTCACGTGGCAGAAATATTCAAGCCACTGGGTGCGACCTTGGGGGAAAGTAAAAGTCAAGTACTGTCACTTGATCTTGACTCCTCCGTCTAGGCTCTCTCCTAGCTAAGCCAAGGGGGGTGGTCCCTAGTAACATAAACTACGGTGTTTAAATTATAACAATGCAACAATTAGTCTAGGAGATGAGATACAATAAAACCTTGAAACAAAGATAACTGCAAAATATTTAATTAACTAGCACAAATAACATTCCACACAACACAATGATTAACTTAATAAAGAAAATAAGCAAGATTGCCAAAATAGACTAGTGCTAATGGAGTGCTTGTGTAAAGGGTTGGTAGTGAAGTCTCGTGAAGTATTGCAGCTGTCTCAGTTGGTAAGTTTTAAGATTATTAAGTGAGTAATTAGGGAGTGGGTCAATTCTTGGTAAATTTTATTATTAATGTGGTAATGATCATTCATATGAAGGGAAAAAAAAGGTATTCCAGATATACCCGAAGGTACAAGAAATGTGTTCAGATTTACCAAGAAGTGGCTCTCACAGGGGGATGTGGGTTAGATGGAGTCGCGAGGCTGTGTTCAACACTACACCAAACGAGGGTGTAGCCTGCGGTCACTTTCTAGTTGTTCCCGCTTCACTTGCAGAATTTCCCCACGACCTAGTACAATCGCATACGTGTCAGGTTTTCACTTGTAGGGATTAATTGATGTGTTTTGCTAATTACTAGTCACTTCAATCCCTTTCTAATTGTCCCACCGATCCAACCAAAGTCCTGTAGTGGTCACAAGAGCATACGGGGCCTTGAAGTCTTGGATATTTTAAGTTTTTTAAAGCTAAGTGTGAGTTTTTAAAATCTCGATGCCAATACTCTCATTACCGAGAACACAGCCGGATTGATTAATTTTACTTTAGGAACTTAAATAAACTGGAAAAATAAAGAAAAAAAATGAAACAGTGCGAATCCCCCCTAGGGGGATGGGGTGTGGCAACTTGGTTTCCCACTATGATTCTCTTTTTACAATGATTAGAAGAAAGAAGGACTGGTGTTCCTTTGTAGAATAGGAACGACAAGGTTTTACAATTAAGGGCCTTTGAGAAATGGCCAATGAAAGAAGTATGAGAAGATGGGCTTCCGGTTTGACTTGGATCTTCAAAATTTCGCCAGAGTGCCTCTTTATTAGACCAATCTCTACTGCAAAACAACGAACAAATTTTTATTTAATATGATAGAAAATTAGATTAAAACATAAAAAATTGATAAAAAATAATTAAGTACTTTAAAGATAGAAAATTTTAGGAATCAAACTAGTACTTGCTTGCAATCAGATCTTGAAAAATAAAACTTTAATTATCAGATCTAAATCTTTAAATTTTCATATGTAAATAAAAAAGCTAAGATATTCCAATATTTCAGTGAGATTCGAATATGCAAAAAATGAAAACTAGTAACCAAAATTTGAATTTTTTAAAGTGAAGAAAGAAGGAAAAGAAAGATGCCCCAAAGCTTTGAAGCTTGGACAATGGAGTCCTCAAGTAAAGAGCGGAGGGATTTAAATCTTCTTAAACAAATTGAAGAGATATGGTGGAATCAAACAAAAACCAACACTCTTCCATGCTAGATATCCCTGGACATATTGAACAATACTACACCAAAGCAATATATCTGGGATTATTTAAGCAAAATATTAGATAGTATGCATACAAACAAGTAAAACATACAAATCTAAGATCTACTCACATAAATAACTCAAAGAAACAAATAAGAAACTACTTATTTATCCTCTTCTACCAATTATCATTAATCCTTTAAAGACCAGTTAGAACAACAAATAATGCAGCAAACAACTTATACAATTATACCTCATATAACATAAGAATTCACCACACACTGATGCGTGACACAAGTATGCCTTCAAATCCTTCACTTTATTTCTCAATGATAATAAACTACAACATACAAGAGCAAAGGTTCAATGCCAAAATCATCTGTCAAGAATGAAGAGAGGTTGCCTGCTTAAATAGAAATCTAGCAAAGAGAGGGGAATGCCTCTCCTCAAGGATGTGCTAGCTCCAAGTGAGTTGGTTGTGGGTTGGAGAAAGGTTGGAATGAGTTCGATAAAGGAAAAATGAGAAGCAACTTCCAAAACTTTGGAATCCACATCACCAAAAATCATTCACATCACCCAAACTTCCATCTCTCTTGGGATGTGCTCTCCTACTTGGAGAGGAAAGTTCCAAACTCAAAAAACTCTCCGAATTGGCAACATTTGACTTGTCCCTTTTTCCCAGCGACTTGCCAAAATGATTTTCTAAGTCACCCAACTCTTTTTTGGCAATTATATTTTATTTTTTTAATTGCCAAATTTTTTAATATTTCATTTTTTCTTGGGTTTTTGGGTTTTTGGGTTTTTTGGGTTTTTCGAGTAATTCTTAATTTTGGGGTTAAATAATTACTCAAAAACTTAGGAAAGTGGTTCTAGGGGTTAAGTGGGTGCTCCGAGTTAGAAAAAGAGCACCCCCATGGCAAAAACACCCTCCTAACCATACTTATATGACTTTTTACATTTTTACAATTAACTTATTAAAAATAAGCCTGTAAAAATGGAAAAAAAAAATAATTTTTTTTCCTGGAAATTAAAAAGACCCCTGGGGACTTAGGACATGTTCATAATGACTCAAAATAATGATTAGCATGGTAATATACATCGATGCATAGGTTTTAATAACCTCCTAAGGCTTAATTAATAATGCTATTATTCCATCTTTGGAGGTTTGGGTGAAAAACTCGAAAATTATCTATCGCTTAAAAACAATAAATAATTAACAAGGAAAAAACACCCTAGAATAACGCATTAATAAATAAGTCCTAAGAAGCCAAACTTTTTACATAAATTCATCATGCTAATTCATTCTATTACAATTCCCCATGGGGTATGAACATGTTAAAAAAAATTAAAAAGGGCCTAGGAAGGCCTGCAAGGACTTCTGAACTTGAAATTTGAACAAGTGATTGTTCATCTTTGGTGGCTCGGTTAAAAGTCCAACTGAGTAAAACTCAGGTGGTAACATGTTCAATTATGGTGCAAATGAAAATACACACTATGGGGCTCAGCTATTGAAAATAAATACTATTTGTGATGAAAATAACCATCGTTACAAATTTTTAGGTCGCAATTGGTATGAGATCGGCCGATCATAATAGGTTTTATAGAGTTTGGACCGTCCTAATTTACAATTTTTGACATAGAGACAAGGATTGTTCTACCTTATCACTAATAATAAATTCAAGCAATTCCAATCCATTAAGAGTAAACCATTCTACATTTATATCAAGGAGTTATCCTTTGACCTTTAAACCAGAAGAATCTATATATTTTTTTCCAAATCAACTTTGAACTAGTACCTGAATATCCTTTCCCCTCCAAAACCACTTTCCTTTCTCATTTGACAATGTCCGCTAGAAGTGCTTTGGGGCATTGAACCAAGTCCTAACACACTTCTCAGGATGAGGGGTATTCATGCCTGATTTCATCTCTTCCTCATTCACCTTAACTCCTTCTCAATTACAAAATCCAAATATTATTTTTTTTGTCTCATGCTAGGCATAAATACATAATTGCACTCTGATATACTGGATGGAGACAAACAAGTCAAATGCTCTAGATTCCTTTGCTAGAGGATGGTAGAAGTACAATGGTCGATAGAAATAGTGCCTCATGGGCCAATTTGCTCACTGCTATGTTGGTGATAGATCTCAGAGCCATACTGACCTAACAATTCCAAAATTTCCCCAAGAAAGGTGGTCCTCCATTAATCTCAATAAATGGAAAACATGTACCTGATAGAAAAATAGTCTCATTGGCCAATTCACTCAATGCTCCACTAGTAATAGTGCTCAAAACTAGACCGATGCAACAATTCCAACTTTCCCCCAAGACAACTGGTCCTCCATTAAACTCAATAATGCTAGATAATGTAATACTCAATGCTGCCATCACATCCCTGGTAGATATCACACATGCTAGACATACTTCAAAATTAATCATCATTAATTGGCTCTGTTATCACTAGAGTCTGCGCCTAGACTGCTAAGGCTCAAAGTCCAGATTATCTTAAAAGTTTTGATCAGATGACTAAGTTTTGGTTTATAAATATCTTCTAAAGATAAAGTGGGGATCAGGAATGAGGTATCAAACAGTATAAATGACTAAACTATGAGCAAACAAAAGATTATGAGTATGTATTATATAAAGAGTGAGTTTCAGATCTAGAATACATAATAAACATCAACCCATTCACAAGAATTCTAGGATAAAAAACATTTATCAGAAAAAAAAGTTATGAGTTAGGTGTTCAGACTGAACATAAACATTCATTATGACAAGAGAACAAAAATCGATCATCTCAAATATAACATCAATCCAAAGCCAAAATACATCCCTGATACCCAAAAATAATCCTGTAGCATGATATCCCAGAATTTATAAAAAAAATACACAATATAACCGTTGCAAACATTTTGGAATGAAATCTTATCAATAAACTAAACATAGAAACAAGCTTGAATACATTGCTAAGAATTTGGAACTTTTGAACTCAAATGCCTTCAAACTTGTGATCTGGAGCTGTCTTGCATAGGCCACATGTACCGTTGAAAGTTCAAAAGTTGTCACAAGCTCACCAAGTGCTAAATTCGACCCTTTGGACGCTGATCCAATGCTTATTTTGTGGGATAACAAAAATCTTTTTAAATATGGAGAATTATTGAGTGACATCCACTATTGCTAAGTGTTTTGTTATCCAACTTACTATGTGCCTTAATGTGCTGGAAATGACTCGATTAGATGCTAATCTTTAGCTATCAATCTCAAACCAATTTGGTTGCTGGAAGATTAAGTTTATGCTATCAAAATCAGAAATACTCAATTTATTTAACCAAAAATATCAGTTTGACATATGCTCTGCCACCTGCAACCTTCACAAACTAAAACACCGCTAAATTTGGGACGATCAATTTGCTAGAAATGTTCAATTAAGCTTGTCAAAAATATTTTCAAACAAATCTGCTGAAAAGAGAATTTGCACACTAATCTTCTGCCATTAAATCTGGAACGAAACTGCCTATTTGATTTTGAATTACCCTATTCTGCCACTTTCTTTGTTCTTCAAAATATGGCAGCTATAGAAACCAACTAAAAGAAAACTCCTTGCAGCTTAGCGTGACATCGGGAAGCTCGAGAGCTTGGACTTCATTCTTGAGAGATACATTCAACACTAAGATAACGAGGAAATTCTGAGTTTAATATTTTTAATATATGATAAGTGCTGCACTTTTGCATTAAACTGTCCACCTGGATAATTAGCTCATGCTCACTATTGCTTCGTCATAACTATCGTCATCCAGCTTGGCACTGTCTAACATTTACATTTGAATACTCACGTCAATACTTGGCATTGAAGAACGCTTGATGTGAGTGATTTTCTCAGCCTACGATATGCTTTGACATTTTTATTTTGTAACACGGGAATATCCCACATGTATCAAAGTATAAAAAGTTGTATTAATTTTTTTTTCAGTAGAAAAAATGCCAGACCTTGTTATTCAAATATGAATCAAAGGACATCGTATACATGCATCCCTCCAAAACAGGATTTCAAGCTGCGGAAAAGACATTGAAGATCCCTCTAATCACTAAGTGATCATCAAGATAGACCATGCTATGAAGAGCATGAGCAGAAAACATAGAGCCCTGAAGAAACCAAACTCTCAGCATAATACCACATAACAGTTCCATAGATGATCTGGACTCTGAGACAGAAAGATTGACAATAAAAATAATAAATCCTGAGCATAACAAGAAGGTTGAAGGTCTCATCAATGTCAGCTCAAGATCCAGTCTGTCATAATAAAGCAAAACTCGTGCCCAAAAAAGAAAACGGGACTGAGTCTCGGCACATAGCTTAAAAAAGCTGAAAATTTCCATGATCAAAGATCATTCCTTCCATAAATTCAGAGAAGTTTCCAAAACCAGGATCTAACACAAGAGCCTTCTTTGAGAGATAGTCAGCCTGCTGATTATGCTCACGATATATATGTTTGAGAGTCAAAGGAGTGAAATTTTGCATAAGGGACCTGATGTCCTCGCACCAATGTCTCAAGCTGGGAGAGTCCAAAGAAGCTGTCATGTTTTCCCAATTGATAATGACTAGGGAGTTACCATAGATAGTTAGTAGAGGGATCCCCAAAAGCTTAGACACAGCAAGAAGAGCCCAGAGTGCAAGGAGTTCAACTCTTGTATTTGAGCTTCTACCATAGCCAAGAGAGAAGCCAATAGAATGTGAGTCACTCAGGTGCAACACAAAACCCGCTCCCCCAAGGTCTCCAGCAGCTACCCCGTCAAAGAAGCCACAAGGAAAAATAATCTGAGGGCTGGAGCCGATACATCTGATCTTGTGCTTTTGCTTCGGAACAGGATAAAGAAGAATGAGAGCTTTATCCTGTTGAATGATATCAAAAACATATAACTTTTTATTTTCAAATAAACAACTGTTTATCATTTTCTACATACTATAGAAAATGAAAAGGGGCAAATAGCTGATGGCAAAGAAAGAAGATAAGCTCTTGAACCAATGTTCTAGAAAGGTCCTAACAGAACAATTGTTTAAGGATGGTAAGCCAGACTGCTCACATAAAGCAGAGAAAACCCTTTTGGGAACAAAGCAATCTATGAACAAGTGTTGGACCGAGTCTTCGTTCATCCTACAGAGAGTACAAACACCGGGACCCTGCCAACCTCGTTTTTGAAGATTATCCCAGGTTAACACGCGATTCATAACCACTAACCAAATAAAACATCTAATCTTTGCAGGTATGTTGAAAGATCAAAGAGGGTGCAACACCTTAGACTGATTCAGGGAGGGCTCTTGATAGTGATGTACAATGAGATCATACCCCAAAGCAGCAGAAATATCCCCAGCATGCCTATTATAAGTCTAAATTAGAGAGTCTTTCTGATAAGTCAGTCTGATTCTGCCAAATTCAAGCCCAGAGATAAAATTGTTCCACAAGAGCCCCCATTCCCCTCTCAAATCCAGATCTTCAGCTGTGAACCAATATCTCTTAGCCCCAGGGGTGAAATTTCGGGCTTGAGCCAAAGTTAATATGCCATAGTCCTCCAGATAATCACAGAGATCCTGAGGAAGGACCAATAGGGATTCGGTTCCCACAATAGGATCCATACCAACACGTATATCTTCATCGTTCCCTACTTGCCAGGAGATTCCACAGCCAACCCATGACAAAGTAAGTAAAAAACCTTTCCAAATCATTGATACACCATTTACAGCAAAGGATTTTTTTGCGGATCCAGGACAACATAGAGAGATTTTTAAGGTATTTCATAGACAGTAAATTGAACCAAATCCCATTTCCATTTAGAGCCAACCAGAAACTCTTCAAGCGTAAGGAGAGGATAAACCAACCCATATGTTTAATGCCCTAGCCACCAAGAGAAGTCGGTTTTGAAAGAGACAGCCAATCCACTAAGTGATATTTCTTCTTATTAGCTGATGATCCCCATAAGAATGAAAATATCAGGTTCCTGAGCTTATCCAGGATTGACTTGGGAATGGGAACCAGAGCCATCCAATACACCAGCATGCTTGAAAGAACTGCTTTGATCAAGATGAGTCTATCCGCAAGGGATAGCAGACGGAGGGTCTAGTGCTGGATTCTTCTTTCAATTTTTTTTATAAGCCAGTGTCAATCCTTCACCATGTATCCAAGGGGATTAATGAAATAACCTAGATATTTAAAACCCAGGGAAATGTGATCAAAATTTAAGGTAAGAGTGCGAGAGATTCTGTTCAATATCCTCTCATCTACATTGTTGAACAAAAAGCATGATTTGTCCATATTGATACACATACTTGAAGCTGCACAAAAAGTGTCCAAGATAACTTTGAAGGCGACCCATTCCTCGAACGTACCAGAACCAAAAAGAATCACATCATCAACAAAAAGCAAGTGGGTAAGAGAGAGTTGGGAAGTAATTCTTATGCCCATGATCTTCCCATTGTTCCGAGCATCCTTTATTAAGAGACTTAGCCCCTCTATAACAAGGATAAACAACAGGGGAGACAAAGGGCAACCCTTTCTAATACCCCTAGAGGCAGTGAAAAAACTGGAAGGGGTACCATTTACGAGCAGAGCAAAATTTGCAGAAGATAAATAGCCCATAATCTAGTTAACACCCATTAGAGGGACACCAATGTGCAGAAGGATGAGTCTGAGAAGGCCAAGAAAAATTCCACTGGCCAGCCATCTGGACCCGGAGATTTATCCTTCTTAAAATATTTTAAAGCCAGTTCTACTTCCTCCTTTGAAATCTGGCGAGTGAAGCTCTCCAAATCCTCATGATGTTGAAAAAAGGAAGGGAATAAACGAATAACCTTCAGCGGAGCCTCAATGTTGGTCTGACCATCATCTTTGAAAATATTTGAGAAATACCTGACTCCCAGAGCTTTTAGACCTTTGTCATCCTCTATCAGATTCCCCCGATCATCCTGAAGGCCCCAAATGACATTTTGATTCTTGCGGGCTGATGCAACCGAATGAATTTTTTTGGTATTGGCATCACCCAGAGATGCCCAGGTCATTCTACTTTGTAACCTGGCAGATCAACGTTCATGATCCAACAACAACTTTAACTCCTTTTTCAAATCGGAGAGCTTGTGGTTTTCAAGTGTGCTAAGTAATCCAGAAACCGAGGATCCCAAAAGTTTTTGAATTTCTTCTTCAATAAACAAGATCTTCCCTTTCATTGCCAAGGTCTTTTCGTGCGTCCAACTTTTAACCTTCCTTTTTAATAAGCGAAGCTTCTTTGAGAGGCCATCCATTGCAGACACAGGGTCTCCATGGGAAAAATAGGGCAATTCATCTGTTACCATTTTGACAAAAGCATCATCGATCAGCCAGGAGTGATTGAACTTAAAAGGGAAGAAAGAAGAGACAGGCTCCTTCGTCCATTCCAGGAGGACAAGGTAATGATTAGAGACCTCAGAAGGAGAAGACCAAACTCTATACCTGGGAGGGAGATCAATTAAGTTCAAAGAGAGTAAGAAACGATCAAGTATTTTGCATATGCCCTCCTCCCCCGACTTGCCATTGCGCCAGGTAGGCCCAGCACAAGGTGAGGCAACATCCACCAAATTATAATCAGAAAAAATTTGAGTGAAAAAGGGTCCAAGAGGGTCGATATGAGCCTTGTTACCCCAGATTTCATAAGCATTCAAAGTGAGATTTAGATCCCCTGCAAGAATTAGATTTGGAAGAGAAAGGAAGCCACTCCTGGCAGCCTCATTCCAAAAAGCATCACGATGCAGGTAGGGGCCATAAGAGTTTAAAATGGAAGAGGGACATGTGAGCCCCTGAAACGTGCTTCAAGAAGAATGCCCGCCAAAGTTTGATAGGCTTTGCATCTAACTCTAAGGGGATTTCAACCCGAAAGGATACCTCCCGAGAGACCCTTTGAGCTGATAGCACAAAATTCCCATCCAGGACAGAGTTTAGAAAACGCTAACAGAGCAGGGTAAGTGCTGCCCATGGTTTCTTGAAAGAGGATGATGTCAGGCGAGACAGAGACAATAAGTCAATGGAGGTTCTTTTGTTTAGCCGAGCCCCCCAGGCCTCGTACATCAAGAGTGAGGATTTTCATTAAGAACCACTGGGAGTAGGTGACTGTGCTCTAAGGACCTGGGAGCGCGTAAGAGCAGACTGAGGGTCGGTTGCACAAGGGAGTGTAACCCCATTCTTATTATCCGACATGTGAGACCAAGAAAGACGGTCCCCGGCAAACGCCCAAGCACCCAGAAGTCAAACGACCCAAGAGACCAGGGTCAGTTTCGACCAAACCCTAGGGTTTGAGATCCAGTTCGTAAGAAAGAGACAACCTAGAGAAACCCAGGCCAGAAACCCCGGGAGAGAATGGGAACGTGCAAAGCCAGAGTGGAGCGAGGAATATATAAAACCCGAACAAATCTGACAAGAAAGGATGACGACCAGAACCCCAAAATGTGCGGGTCAACTCCACTGCACAAAAAGTAGACGAATCTCAGAAACCCAAAGTAAGAGGTACAGGAGGCATGATACATGCCCAGGAGGATAACACAAGACGAGGTCAACTCCGCAAATCACGGGCTCCCCCAAAGGTGACAGGGCTAACAAACGACGTAGATGATAAAACCCTCCACCACCCGAGAGCAAGAAAAACAAACGCGACTCAAGACCCTGCTCAGAGCAACCATAATCTAGCTAAAAAACCAACAAAAAGAATTCCCACTTTTTATAAACACTCGTTGGTACTAGTCCTCTGCGAGGGAGGAGGGACTCCAGTGGCTGGATTCCAAGCTAGTGCAGGGAGAAAAAGGCAAAAAAAAGACCTTGCACTCGACTGCTTGATACCATACAAGAACAAAGGTGGAGAACAAGCAAAACTGAAAACCCGTAGAGAGAAAAGAAAGCCCAGAGCCAAACCGAAAAGGCCAGGCCCAAGAACCTTTGCCACCCTAAAAAATACAGACACTAACCGCCCCTGAGCGAACCAAAAACCAAGGGGAGAGGGATCAAAGGCGCTAAAAGAAGCCACCAGTTCAGAAAATCCCAGGGTGAAGAGTCAGGGCCGAAACCAGCCATGGCGACGGAATCGACAGAGGCAAAAGAGGGCAAAAACCGCAGAAAAAACCAGACATACCAGCGACAAAACCCTAAGCGCCATCCCGCCTCGGTGTCATTTATCTGTACAAAGAAAAAAGTTTTATTATTTATGAACACAATTGTCCATGCCTTTAACGTCAGAGTTATGCACATAGCTTAGTTCGTGGACTTCGCTTGTGGCTTGAAACTTGTGTGCATCCATGCGTGGACTTTGAGATAACAACCCGATATTTGTACCAAAAGGACTTTATGCTTTTTATGGTTTCGTAACATGAAAAGCCTTAAGAGTGGATAGAACCATAGTTTTCTTAATATTTTTTAAGAAATACCTTTTTGAATAAAACTAAATATAAAATATTATTTAAAAATTATATTTTTACCAAAAGGGCTTAATGCTTTTTATGGTCTCGTAACATGAAAAGCTTAAGAGTGGATAGAACCATGGTTTTCTTAAATTTTTTCAAGAAATAAAATAAAATAAGAAATACATTTTTGAATAAAACTAAATATAAAATATTATTTAAAAAACAATTTATAAAAATAATATAATTTTATATTTATATTTATTATTATTTTGTAATATGTGGCTTGGTTTTAGAATGGTAAAGGGAACTTGGTTTTTTCAAACACGATCAATAGACCAAGGAATTTGAATTTCAAAGACAAAGACAAAGACAAATGACAAGATCTTACCAAGCTACAGGTTTGAGGTCAAGACAGATTGACCAGGCCAACTGGGACACTAATGGCTTTGGCAAAAATGCTAGTGAACATTCCGACAACAGAAGTAAATTTTAATGGGGCAGATCTTGGTACCAACAGGCTCTCTCCGCCAAGGACTGCAAACATGAGTGTGTATCCTTTCATGTAATGCAGCCGCCACTTAGTGTATTGGCATAGAAATCCATAAGGGTGTGTCTTCAATATAGTTTAAAACATGTTTGAGATTGAGATATGGTAAGTAACTTTGGTTTCTAAACTAGGCGATGATGGAGAGAGTTGTCTCTCCCCCATTTTTTTCTTCTGAAACTCCTTGCGCAAGGTTGCATGCCCTATTTGCTTGATGGTCATCTCTCTTGTTTAAATCATGAAGAACATGATACAATTTTACTTCCACAAATCCAGTGATTAATTGGTGGATTATCTAGATGAGGCAGCTAAGGATCTTATCCTTTAAAGTCAATTTAAGAACTAGGTGTTGCATCATTACCATTGAATCCCCAACCACGATCAAATTATTAATTCTTCTTCTCTTTGCTTGCTTCAAACCCCTCCATAGTGCCAAATCCCCCACTTGGTTTGTTGGCATTCCCAGCCCCTAAGCATAAGTGTTTTATGTCTTTCCTCTGGTGTCAAAAAACACCCCTTCGAACCTGCCAACCTTGTATCTGCCAATTCATATTAGGAAAGGGAACTAACCCCTTTGATTGATCCAGTAAAAAATATACAATGTAATTATAAAAAAATCTGACAATTTCTAATTAATATAAATAGAAGAGGAATCTATCCATTAATATGATTGATCCTCCGTGAAGAGGGATGACATAAGATGGCTCCATAATTATGTAAAGCAATCAATTTAATATGCATTTTTTGCTAACTAAAAATCATAATTGATCTCTTATAATTATATGAATGGTCAAACATAACTTTTAGAGGCAAAAATGTGAAATAATAAACTCTAACTAACTTTGGAAAATATTATAAATTATTTTGAAGACTAATAAAATTAATTTTGATTGTACACTAAAAATATTTCAATTTTTTTAATGAAATAAAACCATACTAAACACGCCAAATCTATCTAAATAACTGATAATAAATTTTCACCATTCTAACATTGACCAAGTCAACACAAAAGCGTTAAGGATCAATTTCAAATAAATGACAATAAACTCTTCTCAATAGACCAATCCAAATAACAAAATTTTACGTCGGCCTTATTATGTGTCTAACAATTGCTAATTGTAATGAGCAAGCGTTAGACACATTTGTTTTCCTTGGAAAATAGTGTGGAATTTTCCCTCTAAAAAAGTGCGAAGGAACTACGCACCTTTTTCAAAGGAAAAAATAAGTGTCTATCACTTGCTCATTACCATTAGCCTTTTCTTTTTTTTAACAAAAACGGTTCAGGAGATTTTTCTATTAAAAAAATGAATAACCAAGTATTACAACAGCCTGGACACCGACTTCTCCCAAAGGAAGAACAAGTCCAATCCACCTTGTGCTTCTTTTTCCAATCTCTTTATATCGTCCCCAATTCCTATTCCGTGAGAGTTGAAACTCCTTATAAACCGCCCAAGCAGAAGGATATAAAAACATAGCATTCAAAGAAAGTGAAGACATGGTTCACTATAAAGGAATCCAGTTCCTCTCCAGGTCCTGCTGATCACATAACAGGCTTCCACACTCTAGATCCACTCCCTGGTTGGCCATCCTATAAGCTTGTGTGTTATTTTCTCTCAAAATGTGAAGGAAGTTGATGGCTTTATATTCATTTTCCATTTTAAAAGCTGATGTGTTTTGGTTATTTGGCTCTTTCTATTCCTTACTAGATTCCTTGCCTCTCCAATAACCATGCACGAGTCTCCAAAGACTGTCGATTCCTCAATGCCTTCTTTCCTTGCCAACTCCAGTGTTTTTATTAAAGTTAACCATTATGCCCCATTATTAGTCTTTTTGCCAATTCCCCATGCATACTCTTTAAATTTGATGCCTTCCGAATTGAAATAGACTCCCCCCGCTCCTGCCATCCCTGCTATTAACCTTTTCTTTAATAATCCTACTATATGCTTTTTATTTGATTGTGATAGAAGTTCTCTTTCAATTTTCTTTAAAGTTTTATGTAAATTTTCATGTAGCTTTTAACATTATTAATAATATTAGAATACATTCATTTTATATAGAATAAAGTTTAGCAGAGTTTATTATTCTAAGTTGATAATAACATTAGAAAGAACACACACATACAACATAATGAAAAATATATACAAGTTTGAAGTTGCTTAGATAGTTGTAAAAGTAAAAGATTATTGATTTATTCAAAGTTGTACTAATTGTCTGCTTATACCCTCCATTCAACATGTTAGTATCAAGGGGAATCCAAGTTTAGGCAAAAGTTTATGAATATATTCAAGATTCCAAGAATTTGTATTGACCAAACCATCATTGAATTCCTAAAGGAAACATAATCCAAGAACTTTAGTTAGACCTTACTTGAAGAGTTCATCTGCTCGCTTATTGTGTTTCGTGTAGATGTGAGTATAAGCCAATTTTGAGATATTATAGGATATATTCTTCAATTCCCTTACTAAAGACTAGAGTGTTATATTCTCAATCCTCTATTATTTGGACATCCACTTGATCATGAGGAAGGAATCACCATAAACTCACAAATGAGAGATGTTTTTTTTGTATTGTTAATCTCAATAAAGCATGAAGCGCCAACAACCCTATGCGATTTTTAGTACTACAACTCACATTGGCAGAACATTGAAGGTAATGTTGTTCCCATGGATATAAAAATCCTCATATACCCCTAGCTAGTGTGATCCCCCTTGACATGTTCCATCAAAAAAAGGCCAGAGCCGCGATTTATCAAGAACTAGTTCCCCCGCCACATAATCCTTTTTAGATATATGTTGAGATTTGTAAAATTGTGCAAGTGAAATAATGGAATTTGAAACCTTATTGGTTTGATGAAAACATTATAATTCATTTGTCTTAAATAAAAATATTATAAAAATTATAATCTTTTTACAAATTCAAAAATTTAAAATATATTAAAATTTGACTCTAAAAAAATTATATCTTTTTATATATTATGTCAGAGGAATTTTCTCAATGAGAAAATATTTCTTGGCACTATTCCAAGATTCTTTGTCTATCTAACCAGTTAATTCACACAATGTGTCCAGACGTTTTCAGGTATCAATCCAAATACTAATAAGGGATACGTAACACTTTGCCAATGAAAATCTACATGCCGCCACTCAATTGTCTTGTCTGTCAAAGATTGCCTGATATTTTCTTTGTTGTCATATAGCTGCTTTCTGAACATATTTCCTGTGACTCCATTTCAAGCTTTGTTTGTATTTTTTTGCATCACTTGCATCGAATCGAAAGGGAAAATCAATGAAGAATAGTTGAAGCTGTTAATCTATTCAAAGTTTTAGAAGATAATTATAACCCCTTCTACCTCACGAATTCTCTGGAAATGAATTGCACTTCTCAGAGGTTTCTAGCAATGTTAGAGATCTTGTGAGTAATGAATTGTATTATCCTTCAAAACTTATGCATGATGATATATTTTGGTTTGATAAGGACGAGTTCAAGTCATTGGTCAAGTGGCTACAAAATCAAAAGAACAAGGAAGGGAAGCTTCCAATGTCATTCTACCTCTATGGTACCAATCTAATAGTTGTTAATACCAAGTATTTCTTCACATGAGATGTTGGTTTTGGTAAGGAGGTGAAACCCCTTCATGTTTATTACTATGTGGAGATAGTGGTGCATGGGAAAGGACTTATTATTGTGCTCCCTTTTACCGAGGGTGTCTCCAACAAAACGATAATGGAAACATGAGGGGAACCAACTTTGCATGGATCCTCCCCAAATTGATGGATCTTGCAATATGCACTCCAAGGTAGCCTTAACTATATGACACCACACACTTAAACTATAGGGCATTTCGAGCTTTCGCGGATATGCAATAATGGGGGCATTGCTTGAACCAATGGACAACATCACAAAGGACAATGGAATTAACTTTGCATTTGGTGTCCTTCAAATGCAAAAATGATATGAGGAGCAAAAGATGTACCTTGATTATTTCTTCTCCAATTTTGAATATGCCCAGTTACACACCTTCACCAAATTTCTCAAGGATGCCAAGGGAGTCATATTCTTCATAGGAGTGAAAAAAGTGGGTTTGTTGCAAAGAAAATAACATAAACATTTGTTTCAACATGCACAAAGGTTGTTTTCCTATTACCCACAAATGCCCTCCATGGTGACATTGGCATAGTTGGGCCCAATGATGTGCTTGTTCTGTTTAGTAAGAGTGGTACTACAAAAGACAGTCTAATGCTTGTTCCATGTGCCAGAGCCAAGGGTGCATACTTTTCAGCTGTCACCTCACTAAAAAATTCCCAGCTAAGTAAGGTGTGTGACATCACATGCATGTATCTGCCATTGGAGAGAGAGCTCTTCCCATTTGATCTAGCCTCTATTAGTTCCAGAACCATACCAACGCTCTTTGGGGTCACTATGGAAATATCTCTGATGTAGACAAAAAATTTGACTAGAGAATAGTATCCCCTCAATCTATTGGTCGGTTCGGGAAAAGGATCATCTTCATGGTAAGTAAATTTATGTTTTCTTTCTTGTTCTTATACCATATCATAATTTCTCTTCATATGCCTCTCTTTGTATTTTGAAACAACACAATATACATACATTTGATTTTGTTTTTTAGATGGTAAAGCTCATATTTGATTTTTTTTTTGAGCCGGAAAAGCTCATAGGTCATATGTACATATGTAACTTCATAGCCCATGTTCTCAATATGGCTTGAGAGGTTCATGCTTATTGCATTACCGATTTTCAATTATTATGATCTATCCATATACAAATTTCTTATAGTGTTCCTAGTGATCCAAGGGACTCTCAAAATCACATTCCCCAAAAGTGTCAGGGAGGTAGTTGAATGGTAAAATCCCATTAGTCTCAGCTCCGGGAAGGTAAGTTGAAAGGTGGAATCCCATAATTTTGATTTGCAGCTTATGTCAATCACTTCATTTTGCATTGTACTGTATAATTTATCATATTCTGCAACTTGTTATGTTTGTGTATTTATGTGGGATTTATTTGAATAAATTGTTCGATATTTCCTTCTTTAGGTTCTGTTTATACTACTTGCTTCTTCTCAACCTAATTGTTTTACGGATACCCTTTTGGGTTTCCTTTTTATTCTATCTATTGTATACTATTATTTTGATTAGTTAACTAGGAAATGCATTCAACAATCCTTGTTTTGTTGTAATTAATTGCTATTATTTCGAGTCCCATTGACCTATTTTGTTCATAGATTGATAAAATTTCATTTCATTTGTGTTGGATAAAGGAAAAAAACCATTATCAAGAAGATGTAATCATTACATGCACATTCAATATAGACCACGAGGCTAAAGGAATACTACAACAAGGTATGCAGATTGTAGAGACCTCAAACACTGTGAGTTCTCATGTCACTCCACCTTCCTTTGAAACAAGTGTTAGTGATGTTTTTAGTATGATTGAAAATGTATTTATAGAGTTTCAATTTGGTAGGCTGACTACATGCCAATGCAAATTGAGAGGATGAGAATATGAAAATGTTTAGGGGAAAAGCTAATACATCCATTCAGTCACTTTTTCTAATATATATGTTTAAGAATGCATAAGAGCACATTTCTAGAGTCCAGGACATTTACAAGGGGACTCAAAAAAACTTGATTGAAGGAAAATCAATACATCCTTCAACCTTCTCTTTCACTAATCTATAAAAATTCAAATATTTAATTATAAATTCTTTCCAACTTCCCTCTACAATCAAGTCATGCGATTTTCCTTAGGTGAAAACGAGTGCATATGACACCAATCATCCTAAATTTGACAGGTTTGTGTGCTGTGTGTGCCTTAAAACATTTATTCAAGTAAGGGAAATAAATGAACCCCTTTGTAATCATTTTTTAAATCCATTATTCTTTCCCTATGTTGAAAACACATTATATGTGCAAATATAAGATCTTACGCTATAGATAGTAGCTCAAAAGTCCAATATATTCATTATTGTGCCAAAAAATGAGAATTTGAAGCTTGAACTGCATTGACCAATAAGTTTAAGACCTAAAAGCCTTTCATATCCTTTAAGTTTCCAAGTTGTGCCTTTGTTCATTGTTGTTTAGAATGGGTTCCCAATCATTGTGTCATTCTAAGAAGCTTCTATCATTGTTATTTGAGAACACATTTGAAGAAATTCTAAGAAATAAACAATTCCCAAGAAATGTAGTTGGTATTTTCAAAGAAGGTTTTCTAAAGGTCTACTATTTAAATAAATAATATGTGTACATATTTAGCTCAATTTTGCTTTTTTGTAAATTTAATTTTTGAAAATGGTCAGCATTACTCACTTGGCAAGTGATATCCAATAATTACTTTTTGACTTGATATTGAGTTACAATTCAAGTTTAAGACATTTTTTCCAAGGAAAATCTCATAAAAACCCTCTTGAATAATTCTCCATGATCAAGGGATGGTAAACTGTAAGTTTTTCACAAGTTTCAGCCTCCGGTTTAGAAGTTAAAATATGTCTCAGTTTATTGCCGAACCCAGAAAAATAAAAGTCTAAGACTTAAAAACACTATTGTAACTTCATTCTTTTCATGGATAGAAATTAAAATAAATGCACATCATTCAACACATAGTACTCAGAAATGTTTGGCCAATGGCCCTGAAAAAACCCACAAGGGGAAAACCAGTCAAAGAGAGAGAGATTTTATTATTTCTTCTAGGAAAATCTCAGACAGTCATTCATAGTCAAAATACAACTTATCTCAACCCAACATGTTGCCTCGTTTTCTATGCCAATGCTACCTCGATTTCTATGCAAGTTTTTTATCGAAAAATGTGTCGAAATGACAACAAAAATCAGTCCTCGATTTCTGTGCAAGAATGCTAAAATTTTGCCCTCGAAAATGGTGCCAAAACAGTCACAAAACCGTATTGTACGAACATCATTAAATGCATACGTACGGTATCGAAAACGGTGCCTGAAAACTCTGCATGTTGCCTTGGGAATCGTGCCTATCCTTCTCCTTGATTTTTGTGTCTGAGTTTACCTCAAAAACATGCACATAATCTGTACTATACAGATAGTCATACCCTTCTCGATTTCTGTGCATGCAATAAATGAAGGCCGTACTCTCCTTGATATCTGTGAACAACAATAAATGATGTCTCAGTTTTCGTGCCCACTGCAAATCTTCAGCTGGTTGCCTTGAAACGCCCTCTCTCCGCCTCTCTTTTCTCTTCACTCTAAACTCAAGAATGAATGTCCTTTTCCTTTTCCCTTGCTTTTTTATTAAACCCTAGGTAGGTGAAGAGCCATCTAATTCAATGGTTGAGATTAGATTAGATCTAAGGATGAGAATAAATGCTCCATTTAATTTCTCATAAAAATAATTTCCCTCACCCACTTAAATTTATCAAACTTGACTTTAATCTCTAAAGTCACATTAAATGCTCCACTTAAGTCATTTAATGCAAGGGTCACTTTATTTCCCCTTTTAAGTGACTAAGGCTAAAGTCACCTAGGGGAACACTTTCCTAGGTACAAAAATCAACACTCCCTCTTACCGAGGAAGGTGTTCTGCACCACTCCCAACTTGTCCCTGAAGAAGACAAACTTGCCCCTCCCCAAAGATTTTGTCAGAATGTCTGCAACCTGCTCATCAATGGAAATGTATTGTAAAGATACTGCACCTCTCTGAACATAATCTCAGATGAAATGATACCTGATCTCAATATGCTTTGACCGGTCATGAAATACTGGATTCTCAGAGAGCTGGATGCAACTCTGATTGTCACAGTAGATCACTATAGGCCTTAGCTCCTGACCAAATAAATTCACCAGCAACTTGCGAAGCCACAAAGCCTCGCAACTGGCCTGGATGGCTGCCATATACTCAGCCTCTACAAAACTTTATGCAACAAACTTCTGCATCTGACTGAACCACGATATTGCTGCCGAGCCCAAGCTGAAACAACAACCGGAAGTGCTCTTTTGGTCTGCCACACTTCCTGCCCAATCTGAATCTGTGAAGCCAATCAACCTGATCCCATCTGACCTCTTGTAGTCCAGACCAAAATCCACTATCCTTGCTAGGTATCACAAAACATGTTTTGTAGCTACCCAATGCACACTCCTAGGCTCAACCATGAATTAACTAAGAGTGTTCACTGCAAAACACAAATCTGGCCGAGTGTTGACTAGATACGTCATTTGAACCAATGAGTCGATTGTATAATGTAGGATCCACCAAATCTCCCTTAGAAGCATGAATATTATTCCAATTAGTGATCATCGATGTCGACATCGACCTGTAATCCTCCATCCTAAATCTCCTAAGAATATCAACCGCATACTTTCCTTGACCCAGGAAAATATGTCCAGGCTCCTGCCAAACCTCCAATCCCAGAAAATAGTGCATCAACCCAATATCTATCATCTCGTACTCTGTAGCAAGATCCTTCTTGCAAGCTGCAATGGGTCTCTCTCCCCTTGTGATAAACAAGTCATCAACATATAACAAAAGAATAAGCAGATCATCTCCAACCATGATGATGTAGAGATTCAGATCTACTTCACTCTTATGAAACCCCATCCTCTGCAAGTAAGAATTGATCCTAGAGTACCAAGCTCTAGGAGCTTGCTTCAGCCCACACAAGGCTTTCTTCAGCCTGCAAACATGAGACTCTCTCTCATGAATCTCAAATCCCTGAGGCTGCTCAACATAAATCTCCTCCTGTATGATTCCATTGAGAAATGCAATCTTCACATCCATTTGATGGATCTTCCAAACCATTTCCGCTACAATGGAAATCAAAGCCCTGAGCGAAGTATACCGAGCAACCGGCACAAAGGTCTCATCATAATCAATACTCTCAACCTGTGAAAACCCCCGCGCTACAAATCTGGCCTTGTACTTCTCCACACTCCCATCCGTTGCATGCTTTAGCTTGTAAAGCCACTGAGAAGTCACCATTGACTTCCCCTCAAGTCTTAGAACTATCTCCCACACATCATTCTTCATGATGGAATGGTACTCATCCATCATTACATCTCGCCAAACATGATATTGGGAAGCCTCCTCAAAATTAGAAGGCTTAGAATCACGTGTACTAGCCACCAACAACATGCCCAATATGTCAGGCATCGTGATGGCCCTCACTGACTCCTTGGGTGTCCCAACCTTCAAAGCTTCCTTCAAGGTCTCCTGAATCCACTTAGGCTTCTTCTTCCCTGAAGGTTCCTCCCACACTGACTTGTCCTCATCTGAAGAACTACAAGAACAAGAAACCCCAGTAACCTGTGAACCGGAAGCTGGTGTACCAACAAATGGAGTACTCTGTAATCCTGATGCTCTGTACGGTGTACCTGTAATCGTAGACCCATCACCTGTCCTCGAAGACCCCGCTGGCTGAACCACTGAAACTGGTGAACCTATGCCTGCATTGAGTGGTCCTATAACCCCGGAAACCTGTGATCCTGACTGTTGCGTTGATGGTACCTGTGTAACTACCTAAGGTGCAAGAACATGCTGCTCTCCATGCTCTGACTCTCTCGACTTCTTGAAGGCACGTTCCTCCTCAAACTTCACATCCCTTCTCACAACAACTTTCCTCTGAGAGGGAAGGTAAATACAGAAGGCCTTCGAAGTCTCATCATAGCCCACAAATATGCCCTTCTTTGCAGTGAGCTCCAACTTTGTCCTCTTCTCAGAAGGGACATGAGAGTAAGTCAAACTACCAAATATTCGAAAATGGCTAACCTCAGGCTTCTTGCTTGAAAAACACTCGTCAGGTGTCATGTTCCCCACAACACGATGGGGACTCATGTTATGAAGATATATAACTATGCTGGAAGCCTCAGCCCAGAGAAACAAAGGAAGAGACTGGTCATGTAACATAGCTCTGGCTGCTCCAACAATAGACATGTTCTTCCTCTTTGCTACTCCATTCTGCTCTGGAGTATAAGGAACTGTTAACTGTCTTTTGATACCCTCCTGTCTGTAATATCCATCAAACTCCTTGGAGTTATACTCACCCCCATTATCCGATCTGAGAACTCGGGTCTTCCTCTATGTCTGGATCTCCACAAGAGCTTTGAACTCTTGGAACCTCTACAAGACTTCCTCAGACTTCTTACTCTTCAGAAATTAGATCCAGGTCTTCCTGGAATGGTCATCAATGAATGTCACATACTACTCGTAGTCTCTCAAGGAAACAAAAGACATCAGTTCGCACAAATCTGAATGTATCAAGTCAAGAGTCCCTGCTAACCTGCTATCACTACTTGGAAAAGCCGTCTTGGTGTACTTTCCCAAAGCACACTCCCTGCACACATCACTCTGCCCTTTGTTGAACTACGGTAAACTTGTAACCATATGTATCAAAAACCCCAAAGTTGTATGATGCAAGTGAGCCATCCTCCTATGCCAAAGCTCACAAAGCTCACTGCCACTGCTATGTGCCAAGGCATGCTAAGGTTGAAATAAGAGCCTGTACAATTTCCCGCATCTAACTCCAATGGAAACTGAAGCAGATGGTCCTGTAGTCTTGGGAAACATGTGCACATGTCCATCTAGGAAGGACACCCCAAGACCCTGATCCTCAATCATGGAAATTGACACCAGGTTCTTCTTCAACCAAGGTACATACAACACATCTCTCAACACCATGGGACTCATGGACTTTCTCTGAAAGGTAATGGTCCCATTCCCAATCGCTTTGGCTGCTGAGTCATCTCCCAACACCACCTCCACATCCGTCTTTATCTGTGAAATCTCGGAGAGCATCTCACGAGCACTTGTCATGTGGCTCGAGGCTCCACTATCAATATACCAAGTGCTGGAAGCAGATGCACTCTGGGAATGGTCTGTCCCTAGGGAAAACTCCCTCTGTCTATCAACATCCGTACTGGTGATAATGGATGCTCTCTCTCTATCAATATGTCCAGTGTAGAGAGAAAACTCACTCTGAAATCTCACTGCAAAGTCATCAACCTTTGTTGAAGTTGTTGTCTGCTGCTGCTTCTTCTTTTTCTTGTTCGGACACTACCCAACATAGTGTCCCATCTTATGACATGCAAAGCACTTTACAGTGCTCAGATCCTTCTTCTGCCCATCCTGCTACTTGGCCCCACCCTTCTTGGAACCCTTCTTGTTCTTCTTCTTTCCCTTCGCTGTCAAGGCCACATCCTTCTCATCCTCCCTTTTAGTAGAATCACTACACTGCAAAAGACCCCTCTGAGTCCCTCCTGAACAAAATCATCACAGACCCTATCCCATGAAGGTAAGTTCTCCCTAGCCACCAAACCCTATACAAACACAGCCCAAGGTGGTGTCACCCCATTCAAGGCTATCCGCACTAGCTCAGGACCATTAAAAACTACCCCAACTGCTACAAGCTCATCTCTCACCTGAGAGATCCTAGTAAGATAAGCCATACAAACCTCTCCTTTGACCATCTTGATACTCTTCAGCTTCTCCCTTAGAACAATCTTCCTATTCTCATGAGAACTCTGAAACAATCCGGTTAAAGCAATCCACATCTCATGTGCATGATCCTTCACTAAAATGTGTGGAATAACATGGTATTTAACAACATCCAAGATAATCCTCATGGCCTTAATGTTCTTCTTCTCAAAGGAAACCGATGCTACTGGATTAGTAGTAGCCATGAGAATGACAATGGGGTGAGTTGTAGTATTATTGACTACCTCATCCCATAACTCACTTTCCTTCAACATAAGCAATATCCGGGCCTTCCATGGGACACAGTTCCCTGCCCCATCTAGCCTATCCTCCGCTCTCATTCCGGCGGAAGGCATTTTTCTCAAAGAACAAGTTTCAACAAAATGGTGCTACTGTCACAAGAGTTTTTCTGAATTCTAGAAATGACTTTCTGGCTGCAAAAAAATAGTTTTGTGCCCCACTCAGCTCTGATACCATGTAATTTTTTTACAAGTTTTAACCTCCAGTTTAGAAGTTAAAATATGTCTCAGTTTATTTCCGAACCCAGAAAAATAAGAGGATGGAAACAACTTTAAATTTCAGACTTAAAAACACTGTTGTAACTTCATTCTTTTCATGGACAGAAAATAAAATAAATGCACACCATTGAACACACTGTACTCATAAATTTTTGGCCAACGGCCCTGGAAAACCCACAAAGGGGAAAACCAGTCAGAGAGAGAGAGATTTTATTATTTCTTCTAGAAAAATTTCAGACATTCATTCATAGTCAAAATATAACTTATCTCAACCCAGCAGGATGCCTCGTTTTCTGTGCAAGTTTCTTCTTGAAAAATGTGCCGAAATAACAACAAAAATCAGTCCTCGATTTATGTGCAAGAATGCTAAAATTCTGCCCTCGAAAATTATTCCAAAACAGTCACAAAATCGTATTGTATAGACATCATTAAATGCATCCGTACGGTCTTGAAAACTTTGCATGTTGCCTCGAGAATCGTGCCTGTCCTTCTCCTCGATTTTTGTTTTTTAAGTTTACCTAAAAAAACGTGCCCAAAATCCGTACTGTACAGAAGGTCGTACCCTTCTCGATTTCTGTGCTTATAATAAATGAAGGTCGTACTCTCCTCAATATCTAGGAACACCAATAAATGATGTCTTGATTTTTGTGCCGACTGCAAATCTTTAGCTGGGTGCCTCAAAACTCGTGCCCTCTTTCTGCCTCTCTCTTCTCTTCACTCTAAACTCAAGAATGAATGTCCTTTTCCTTTTCCCTTTCTTTTTGATTAAACCCTAGGTAGGTGAAGAGCCATCTAATCCAATGGATGAGATTAGATTAGATCTAGGGATGAGAATAAATGCTCCATTTAATTTCTCATAAAAATTAATTTCCGTCACCCACTTAAATTTATCGCACTTGAATTTAATCTCTAAAGTCACATTAAATGCTCCACTTAAGTCATTTAATGCAAGGGTCACTTTATTTCCCCTTTTAAGTGACTAAGGCTAAAGTCACCTAGGGGAACCCTTTCCTAGGTACAAAAATCAACATAAACGGGGTAAACCATTGGCCCAGATTATGTATCCTAACCATGAGGGTATCAATAAAGTCAAACTTGTGACCTCTCCAACTTTGGGGTAGAGATGACATGTTTGGTTCATGAATTCTTTAGCTTACTCTCAAAGCTAAGTTTAAGATATTTAGTTGTGAGGTAGGACCTTCAAATAAGAATATTTTGTACTATATATAATCATATATATTTCTACAACTATTCCCATATACACTGAAAATATTTCCTTCCAAAATCAAATATTTGTGTTTGATCTACAATTGTTCCCATATAGCTTGGTAAGTTTTTCTTCAAAAATAAAATAGTTATGTTTGATGTTTTCTTCTACCTATAGTCAATTATAAAGATGTTTATAATTCTTCCAAGATTGTCTCATTGGTGGCTGCCCTCTCTTACGGATGCAGGTAGGGACCTTCCTCCTCCCCTCCCTCCGGAACTGGATGATTTTAAACTTCTAGTCGCCTCTTGTGGCAAGAGGAAAGGGGGTCCTTCTCAGAGGTTTGTGAAGAAGGTCAACATCCCCTCAGTTGAATTGCCGGCTGATAGGACCTGTCGCTTGGCTCTTAATTTGGCTGAGCGTGGGCTGATTGGGCAATTCACTGGTTTGTGGCCTTCCCCTAAGGCCATATATAGCTGGGTTTTGAGAAATTGGAGGCCCTTAGTATCAAAAGGCATCTGTTGTCCATTTGTTGGTAGGGGTTATTTCGTCTTTGTGTTCAATTCGGTTGAAGACCATGACCTAATTTTTCGAAATGGCCCTTACTTCATGGGCCCTTAGGGGCTTTACCTGAACAAATGGACTCTTGATTTTGATCCTTCCCAGGATTTTCCATCTACAGTCCCAGTCTAGGTAAGGCTCCCTCATTTACCTCTGCACTATTGGAATACAGATTCTCTGGAAGCAATCGGTAACAAGCTTGGAAATTATATTGACAAAGCAGTAAGGAACGACCAGTTCTCATGTGCAAGAATCTGCATGGAAGTGGACTTGGATATTGGTCTGCCTGAGGCAATTAAGCTAACTGTATTTGATTGGTCTTATATTCAATAATTAGACTATGATCAAATTCCTTTTAAGTGCCATTTTTTCCATGACTATGGTCATTTTTTCCGCAACTGTAAGAAAAAGTCTGAAGATGAAAGTCAAGTTGCGAAAGATGGCCAGTGGAAACAAGCTAAGAAAGCTAGAACTTCCAATCAGGACTCCAAAAAGAAAGGTAATGTGGGAAATACTTTGAAAGGTGTGGCTGATGTAGGAAAGAATCCTCCAAACCCAAAGATGGTTGATCATTCCAATGCTTTTATAGTTCTAAGTAATCCTGAAACTCCTATTTTTGAAGAAGGTGAATTGCAGCCTGTTGTTGGTCAGGTAGAGGTCCATGTCCTCTCTACTAGGGTTTTGGAACAAATTTCCAACCTTGATCGGGTTGTTGAGAATCTCTCTTTTCCTGAGGGTGATAAATCTCCTCCTTCTTACGCTGATATTACTAGGAAGAAGCAAGCAGTTTGTTCTGATTCTTCTGATGATGACTCCATTTCTCAATTCTCCAAAAAGACTAGAAGGAAGTTAAAGAAGGAGTCCTATGAAGAGGAGGCCGAGAGGCTTAAGATGCAAGGCAGCCAAGCCACCATAGAAATGTTGTATGGTCAGGGTAAGAGATCAATCCCCCCAAAGGAAGTAGGCACTCCCTCCCAATTGGGTAAATAATGCAAATAACATGTTGGAATTGCAGGGGTCTGGGCAACCTAGCCAAAGCTAAAGCCGTCAAAGACTTGTTGAAGATGGTTTCTACTGACATTCTCCTGCTCCAAGAGACTAAGATAGAGGATTATCCTCTCCTTCTTCTTAGCAAATCAAGGTGGAAATTAAATTTAGCAAAGCCGTTAGCACAAGAGGCACCTCTAGTGGTATAGCTACTCTCTGGCGTGAAGAAAGCTTCCAACTTAAAAGATGGGTTGTCACACAACATTGGATTTTCACATATCTTTTTTACATCTCTAGTAAGATCTCTCTATCACTTTTGAACTTATACATTCCTGTCAATTACAATGAAAAAAATGATTGCTGGAAAATGCTATTTGAGTTTATAGCGTTGAATTCTCCTTCAAATACTGTAATAGCAGGCGATTTAAATGTAACTCTGTCGCCAAGTGAGGAAAAAGGTGGCCTCTGTGGCAAAGACTATCTACATGACACGGTCGCGGAAATTATTTTCTCCTGCAATCTGAATGGCATTAAGCCCAAAGTTGGACGGTTCACTTGGTCCAATAATCGAGTCGGTTCAACCAATATATCAGCCTGTCTTGACCGATTTCTAGTGCATAGCAATTTGCTGGATGGGAAAGCTATTATTTCTTCAAAAATTTTGCCTAAAATCTCATCTGACCATCATCCTATTTCTCTTCTTTTTGAAAATGAAGTCGATCTCGGGCCAATCCCATTTTGGTTCAGCCCATTATGGACCGAGAGAGATGGATTTCTGGAAACGGTTCAACTAGTCTGGTCTCAATATGTTCAAGGTTCACCCAGTTTTGTCTAGGAGCAGAAGCTCAAAAGAACCAATTTGGCGTTGAAATCGTGGGTTAAAGCTTCCCTAAATACTCCAACTTGCTCCAGGCAAGAGAGAGTGATAGAATTATCAGAGTTTCAATTAGAAATGGAAGTTGGAGATATCACTAAATCCCAGTTAGTTTTGGAGCATTCTGCTCAACTTAAAACCTTTCTCTCTTTTCGACAAGAAGAAGAACATCTTTGATTGAAGTCCCATAGTCTCTGGTTACAGGCGGGCGATCAAAATACAGCTTATTTCCATCGCCAATGCAGGGCTAGATTATCTTGGAATCATATATCAGAAATCTCTATTGGAGATAGGTTCATTCTCAAAGGCCAAGATCCTCTTAAGCAGGCTGCTAGCAGATATTTCTAGCTCTTGTTCCAGGAAGATGGTCTTTCTGATCAAGAGGTGACTGCCGAATTTTTGGATAAGATCCCTTCTCTTATCAGCTCAGTTGATAATCAAGCTTTATTGGCTCCCTTTTCAGATCAGGAAATCTTGGATGTTGTTTGGGCTATGGAGTCGGATAAAGCTCCTGGACCAGATGGCTTCTCCTTCCATTTTTACAGAGTCTGTTGGAAAATCATCAAATCAGATCTATTTCGTATGGTGAAATCCTTTCAAAAAAAAGCTAAAGTTGGTGGATGTACAAATTCTACATTCCTCGCTCTAATTCCTAAGGAAGTAAATCCTTCTGCTTTCGACAGATTTCGCCCTATCTCTTTGTGCAATGCCTCTTACAAGATTCTATCCAAGCTCCTCGCTAACAGATTCAAACTCTTGTTAGGAACGCTGATCTCTCCTCTTCAGGGAGGTTTTGTAAAAGGTAGGCACTTGGTTGACAGTGTTATTCAGGTCCAAGAAGCTCTCCATTCTAGTTTCCAAAGGAAGGAGAAAGGTATGCTAGTCAAGTTGGACATGAAAAACGCCTTTGACTGAGTTAAGCTCCCCTTTCTTTATGATTTCATCCTAGCTTTTGGTTTTAGCTCTGAATTTGTAAAACTTATCAAAGCTTGTACGGATAGACCTTGGATTGCGCCTCTTGTAAATGGTCGGCCTGCAGAATTTTTTCAAGCCTCTAGGGGACTCCGGCAAGGTTGTCTGATGTCTCCCTTTCCATATATCTTGATGGCAGAATCTCTTAGCAGAATGCTTTCAGTTGAAATGGATACTGGTTTCATCCCGGGCATCAAGATTTCCAGGGGTTTGGTCCCTATTAACCATTCTCTCTTTGCAAATGACTCTCTTCTTCTAGGAGGAGTTTCTTTGAAGATTTCCAGGGCCTTCAATGAAATTCTTCAGAAGTTTTGTCTTATATCTGGAGCCTTGATTAACAAAGATAAAAGTGATGTCTATGGTTGGAATGTTGAGCATTCAACCATTCTCCGAATAGCCAATCTCTTTGGTTTCCCTGGTTTTGACAAGTGGGAAAAGATAAAGTACTTGGGGCTGCCTTTAACCCTTGGCACAACTCCCCCTTCTCTTTGGCTCGAAGTGATTGCAAAAATGAAAGAAAAAATTGTTTCCTGGGGTGGTCACTGGTTAACTTAGGCTGGTAAGCTGATCTTGATCAAGTCTATCCTATCTGCTCAACCTTTATTTCAGTCTTGTTGCTAGCCACCAAGTCAATATCAGCTCAGATTGCTAAACTACAGCGTGATTTTCTCTGGAAAGGTGGCAAAGGAAACCAGAACAAGCTGCATTTGGCAAGTTGGGAAATTATAAAAGGACCCTTATTAGCTGGCGGGTTACAAATTCGTGACCCTTGCCTAGATAACCTAGCTCTGGGTGGAAAACTAATCTGGCATCTCTATTCGGACAAACATCATCATGTCAACAAGATATTCATGAAGAAATATCTCAAAGGTGGTTCATTAAGAAACTTAACTTCTTCTAATACGCCCTCTGGTTCAGCCATCTGGAACTCGTGTAGAAAAGGTATTGACATATTTAATCAACAACGTTTTTGAATCCCAGGTAATGGGAGGAAGATTCTTCTTTGGGAGGACAAAGTTTCAGGAAAACCCGCTCTTTCCTCTGAGGTGATGCTAGCAGATATTATGGATTGGTTAATCGACAAAGGGCTTCTTCACCTGGCATATATATGTACGTGGGATTGTGTGGGTAATTGGGTGGGGTGGTCTTTCCCTGACCTTCCTGACAGTCTAATTCCCCCCAAAAAAATGCTTCTTTACTCCCTGACTGGTCTCACTCTTGTTCATAGACAATCCAAAGATTCTTGGGAATGGGGCAGATCTGGTTTTTATTCAGTTGCAAATGGTTTCTTTGAACTTCAAGATGTCCCCCTTTCCAACCTCTCTTCGGCAATCTGGAGATCAGTATGGTCTCCTCTTGCGCCCCCCCCCCCCCCCCCCAAAGTTAATTTTTTTGCTTGGCTGACATTGCACAACAAGGTGTTGACGGGAGATAATTTGTTAAAATGTTGACGGGAGATAATTTGTTAAAACGTAGTTTTAACAGCCCATTTTTGGTGTTGTTTCTGTAAATCAAATTTTGAAACGATTGCCCATCTGTTAATTGACTACGTTTTCTCTAAATTAGTGTGGGAATTGGTGCTGCATGGTTCTAGTTTCACTTCTCCCACGCAATCTTCTGTTATAAGTTTTTATCTGTCCTGGAATGAGTAGCGTCCTTCAAAAATTGGAAATGGCTGGGTTTGGTATCATGTCTAGCATCTGATTCCTAAGATTGTTTGGTGGAATATTTGGCTTGGCAGGAATAATTGCATCTTCAACGATATCCCTCCAAACCCATGTTTTGTTTCCTATCAATCCAAGCTTTTAATTTCTGAATCTATCTGCAACAAGGCGTTCTCCTTTCCTCTGGCTGCTTCATTCGTAAAGTGGTTGGGACCCAACGATTTTGGTTTGAGAAGGATGGCTTTCAGCAAGCTGGTCAAAGTATTTTCTTGGTGTTTTCATGGAACCTTGGAAGAATTAAATCTTATTAGGATTAACTATTCTTCATCTGCCATATTTTTTGATGGTGCCTCTAAGGGGAACCCTAGTTCCTTAGGTGTCGAGGGATTTACCTCCTCTCCAGACAGAATGACAGAATTCAAATTCAACTGGGGGCTCGGCATCATGACTAATAGTTATGCAGAAAGCTATAGTTTGCTCATGGCGATCCAGTTAGCAAAGAATTTCAGATTCAAGTCCATCCATATATTCGGCAACTCTGAGATGCTGATAAAAATGCTAAACTTCGGCGATTATTTCCAAAATTTTCCTTGAATAATTCCCTTCAGCGAATTCAGAATTTATTGAAAGAATTTGACAGAGTGTTCTCTTTCCATATCCTACAGAGTCTTAATGATCTTGCTGATGTTTTGGCCAACAAAGGTTGTCTGCTCCCTCAGGGCTTCCTCAGCTCAACAGTGGAACCAGTTCTCTTCACCCAATACCTTAACAATTCTGTAATAAGTTCTGTTGGCGGTTCTCTCTGAATGTGCCCTCTTTGATTTTATATTGTTTGTAAGATACCTCTCTGATTTTGTAATATGGCTGAATGGAAATTGTCTTCTCAGACCGCTGGTTTAAAAAAAAAAATCAATAAAAAATATATACTTGTTTTGGTTAAAAAAAAAGATGTTTATAATTATATAGGTGATTAGATTCCAAGCATGAAATGCACTTTGGGATGATAAAGTATGCTTGGTCTATTTATTACTTGGAATTTGGAATTTGGAATGGACCTTGTCCATCTCAAAATTTTCAAAGTTTTTCCTCTTAACTACAACATAAACCCTAATATCTGATTTGATTAGTCCATTTAATGAGGGATGGGGCCTCTTTCACCTTTAGTAGATTAATCTCGATACAATTCCATTTTTTACATTCACCATTCTTTTAAGCAAGAATTGGTATAAGACTTGGGAAGGACTGGGTCGTAGTCCCAAGAAAAAGAACCATTGCAGATATTTGTATCTATAGCATAATGACCTCAATAATAGGAAACTGGGCCTTATCAGTTTTGGATCCTAAAGTCCATTTTAGTTTCGTTTTAGTTCTATGAAGCATTTTTAAAATGATTGTGATTCATTTCCAATCTTAATTGTTGGAAACAATTTTCAAGTTGTAAGAAACAAACAAGTGCAAGTATAAATCTAAAGTATTAGTATATGAATTGAAGTTAGCTCATTTATGTTGGAAATGCATTTTTTGCTCAAACTTGATCGATCCTACAACTCCATCATCTCCATTCAAGTAAGTGCACTTGCAATTCAATCTTGCATTCCATTGTATGCTTGTACTAATAATCTAAGAGTGTTGATTTGATTGTGTTATAGGTGCAGGATGTGATGAAGAGGCATGATGAATTACCTCTATGTAAGGAAAATGAAATGACAATGGATAAACTTATGGAGTTGATTATTAAAGGATGTGGTTGTCTACTAGTTGTTGATCAACAATGCCACCTCATCAGGACTTTTACTGCTGGCGATGTGCGTCGAGCCCTCAAATTTATTAGGGAAGGAGTATTCAAACTCACTATGGGTGAGATGTGTAATAGGTGAGTGCATTATTTTTTTTCTTGCTTCCTTTTTTTAGGAGAGATGCTTCTTTTATCATAATGAGGCAAGTGTGCACCTCCCCAATCTGGGAATGTATCCAATGAAGCTAAGAAGGGTTACAATGGCAATAGACGACCTACTTGCATAGACACACTAGACCATGAGGGGTGAACATTGTGTAGGGAATATTTGAACCTTGGAGGAGTAATATCAGCACCCCACTTTACGAACCAACCAAACCCCGATTCACTCATTCTTTTTTCTTTTAGAAGCATGCTTAAATCTTGATGCTTTAGACGAAAGACGAGATATGTGCTTGTTTTTTTGTTGCTTCTAAAGAACCCAAGAACTATTGAACCCAATGCAATGGAAATATAGACCACACAAAAGATGGAGTCTCCACCATCACTTGTACAATTTTTGGGTATTGTCAATGATGGCAATTCTGTCATAGGAATTGTCACCTTGCATGGATTAATTTTAGGCATGCATATAAAAATGCTTGCATAAAATAATGGCGTAGCATAGTTTACAAATGCTTAATTTTTATTCTTTGTCAGTGCTTCTAGTGTTCCCATTACAACATTCTGAATATGATTAACTGTTGCAATGTGTTCAACAATAGTGTTGAAAATATATTATGAATTATTGATTAATTATTTTAATTTGTCCTAGTGCATCCCTACTTTAGATTTAACATGTCCCTGAAAACTACACTCAACCAACGTGGATAATGTGAATTAATATTTGTTATATTGATTTGACATGGGGAAGCATAATTGATTCCCTAAGGTTTTTGAAGACAACCTATTTCCTGTTATCATTCTTTTCTTTCCATAGTGACCTATGTGAAGAAGTCAACTTCTTCCCTGGTTAAACATGAAAAGTACGTTCCATGGAAATTTTTTAAAGAAAAGAACATATGTTTTATGTTGAAAATTGAAATATGTTGATTCATTATACAAACACGAGCAACACACTCTAGGGATCAACTTAATATGTAGTATGACTTTTTATTTACTTGGCATGAATATTTTTTAACATAAATAAATTATTCATTGCAGTTCTAAATAAGTGTTCAATGTTAAAATATGAATGTAATCATTGGAAAAATACATTTAAATGGATCAATTTCTAAATGATGCCTTGCAAGATAAAAAGGTTTTTGTTGATATTGGTATACTGTATGGATTATACTTTGGTAGGTGCAAAAGGATTAAAATTGGAAACTTGAGCACTGAAATAAAAATTTACATTTTTATTTTTCTGGAGATTGATCGCATTTTTCTGTTGGTAGAGCTTCTTTTTGGGTGAAGAACTATAAGATTTAAAAAATAGCTTTCTTCTTTATTACATTGCCATTACAACAAGTACTCATTTTCACTTTTGAAAGAGTGGTTACGAAAGATAAGTTTTTGTATTTGATTTTGATATAATGCTTTGCTTTTGTTGCAACTGTTAGGATTTATAATCCTCCCTTGTCCAAACTAGTCTATTAGATTATATTTTCCTAACTTAGGATCAATTTAGTTATTATTGTGTCCACTAGTACCATTGGGTCCACTTGGCCTAATGGGGCCACATGTACTAGCCACTAGAGTGTGGGGAACACAGATAGAGGATAACTGCAACTGATTGCACATTCATGCATAATTTTATGTGCCTCCTAGACCAATGCCTACAATTTAGGAGCCAATGGGAGTACGACACAACCCTCCATCAGTTGTTGGCAGTGGGTGACTATTCAAGATTATTTATGCTTTAGATAGATGTCCTACAGTTCAGTTAGTGCCAGCCTTGCATGGCTGCATGTGGGAAGGCACCTATTCTCACCTACTTCTCACCTACCACATCAGTTAGACTAGTTTAACTGATTGAGAGAATGGATTAGACAACTGGAGCTTAACTAGTCAACTTTGGTAATGATTTAGACACTTCTAGTTAGCCATGCAGTCAGATTGAGTTGGTGATTCGAATCCTATCCACATGATTCGAATTCTCCTTTATGTAACACTGTTGTATACTGCCGAGATTAATGAAAGTTTATAATGTAATTAAACTAATAAATTCTTGTCTATTTCCTGTGAGATTTGTTTTGTTCAGTGGGTATTATTTATTCCTTTACACTGCATCAATAATTAATATCTAATGGCACTCATTTCCTGAAGATCAATTGCACATTAATTCTAATATGGTATCAGAGCCTCCTCAGGAAAGCTTCAAGTTTGTCTACTCTCCATTATACACCAGAAGCAAGTGGGTTTCCACAGAAGTCCCACAAAGAGTGCCTTGCTATCTCTGAATTCATTCAGAGTGGCGGTGAGGGTGTGCAGACCCTTAAAAAGTGTACATGTCAAGAGGGAAGGCTTGATTCTGACATAGTGTGAATTGGTTTTGTTTCTGTAGTGTTTTCTTACAGGTGCTACGTAGCTTGATTGAAGAAATTGACTGATCGGAAGGAGAATTGATGGAGAATCAATATTTATTACCCTGGACCATGACACCCTTTAATTATGTATATTGGAGGGCAGATATGCAGATCTCCTTGCGCAAGCTTGGCCTATACATGATGACAATGGGTCGAGAGATTGAACCTCATCATCCTGTTGAGAATAACACGTTCTTGAACTGGTTAGATGAAGCCTTCGGCTTCCTTTGTGCTCACATCTCCAGAGACCTCCTCTTTCACCTTGAGGGATTGAGGACTCCTAAAGAATATTGGGAGAAGCTCGAATTCTTGTTTGGAAATATATATGAGCTTTAGGGACACATTCTAGAGAACTATCTAATATCATTGCAGCCCAGCAGTTTCGAGACCATACAACAATTTTTTACCAAATTCAAGTCTCTTGCACTATAATGTAAGCAGTGTGGAATAGAGAGAAAGGATGAGCAACTTGTTCTCTATGTACTAAGCAAACTTGGTTTTGGATATTCTGTATTTGTCTCTACCTTCCATTCCCAATTGGAAGATGCCTACACTTGATCGCTTTGCCGAGTCCTTAATAGAGGAGCAAGAAAATTTGGTCTAGATGGGAGTCCTCCAAACTTCCAAAACCAAGATCTACTGATGATAGACTCTATCAATGCACAAGATAAATGGAGGCATAAGGGGAATGAGCCTAAAGCTTCTGATTTGAAGCCTAAAGAGAGTCAAAAGTCTTCCGAAGGAGCTTCGGGCTCCAAGAAGAAGAAAACGTTTGAAACAACAAAGTGTCCCTATTGTATGAGGGGTTTTCATCCTGAGAAATCTTGTATGAAGAAGCAGATTGATCAGATTTCTGCCCTCCTTTAACAGAACACCATTGCTCTTCCACATGGAGTAAAGAAGTCTGATGCTGGACCACAGACAAATATCATGAGAGGTGCCATGCCTTGAATGATGTCCTTACTCAGTCGACAACCTACTTGATTGATTCTGGAGCATCAAACCACATGGTTGCCTTCAAGGAATCTTTATTTACCCTCACATTATCAAAAGGGCCTAGCATTCACATGGGAGATGACTCCCAAATTCTGGCAGTAGGAAGAGGTTCAGTTAAAATCCAGCATGGCGAGTTTAAAAATGTTTTCTATGTGACCTCCCTTGCAGCTAATTTGTTGTCTTTTTATCAGATGACCCATATAGGCTCTCCGAAGAGAGTTACATTCGACTCAGACTCGGTTGAGATCACAAAAAAAGCTACTGGAAGACTCATAGTGAAAGGTATTGCTAATCATGCCACTAAGGCTTATGAGTTCTCACATTTTTTCCCTGTCTCGCCTCCTACAACTTTATTGACTCATGCTAACAACACTAGTAAGATATGGCATGAGAGATTTGGGCATCTCAATCTCAAATATCTCCAACAACTCCACAATGATAAAGTAGTTGAAGGTTTTCCTCTCATCCAAACTTCCGATGGAGTATGTTCTGGTTTCTTGGTGGGTAAGCATCCAGAGAAGAGGTATGAAGTTGGGAAGGCACATAGAGCTGCATCTATACTTGATTTGATACATAGTGATGTGGAATAACCAATTCCCACAACATCCATTAATGGTTGCAGGTGTTTCCTCACTTTTATTGATGGTTGTTCTAGGTTTTGTTGGATATACTTCATGAAACATAAATAAGAAGTATTTGAAAATTTTAAAGTTTTTAAAGCTATGGTTGAGAATAGTTTAAGGAAAAATATCAAGTCCATAAGATCTGATAAAGAAGGAGAGTACATTAAAATAGATTTCCAACACTATTTTGTATCAGAGGGGATTCAAATGGAACACTTAGTTCCATACACACCACATCAGAATGGTGTGGCGAGGAAAAACAGATCATTGAAGGAGATGGAAACATGTCTTCTCCATGACAAGAATATTCCTCCTTCTCTTTGGGCAGAAGTTGTAAACTATGCTTCATACTTGCAAAATAAAGTGCCTCATAAATAAGTGGTTGGGGCCACTCCATTCGAAGCACTACATGGGCATAATCCCAATTTCTCTCACTTGATAGTTTTTGGTTCCAAAGCTTGGGCCAGAATACCCATTGATAAGAGAAAGGCCTTCCAAGCCCAAAGTAGCAAATGCATTCTACTGGGATATGCAGAAGATGCAAAAGCATACAAGTTGATAGAGGCTACAACTAGGAAATGCTTCATTGAGCATACTGTTCAGTTTGAATAAGATCGGTTGTGTGATCCACCACCATCCGAAGCACAAGAAGGTATAACCACTCTTCCACTACCTTTTGATGATGATGCTTTGTTACATGTTTCAGATACGGATGAAGAGGATAAAGATCAACATGATCTTGGTATTGAGGCTGAATATCATGAGATTCTAGATCCATATCCAACAACTATTCCAAACCAAAGGCCTAATCCTAGATGTACTCAAAAGATCATTGTTGCAGTTGGGGATGGTGCTAGGAATCCAGAAGACAGAGGAGAACTAGGTCCCAATATCAGAATGAGCATGTTGCTCTCTCTCTCACAGATTCACTGCCTACAGAGTGGTGCACCAAAGTTCCAGGAAAGTGCTACATGATGATAGCAAATGATCAACCACTTGGCCCACAGAAGAAGAAAATTGATAATTCTCTACCTCTTCCATACAGAAGAAACACACACATCCATCAGTTCATAAGGACATTGATAGGTTCACATGCACAGCTTCATGATGCCGCTACACAGAAGAACCATACTACTGCATAGTGCTGCAAATTGCAGTAGAGTTTTGACAAGTTATTTTCTAAGGAGGAAACTTATTTTCTTCTAAAGATAGCTTGTATTTTCCTGTTCCTGCTTATTTTGAGGGGGGGGAGGGGGTTTCCAATGAGGTTTTCCCCTATTTACTCAGTTTATTAAGCAAATTTTTTTAATTCTTTTAGATTTGTATATGGGTGACTTTTTTCCTTGTTTCCAGGTCCCGCAGTTTTCCAAGTTAGGATTAAGGGGGGGTGTTAGGATTTATAATCCTCCCTTGTCCAAACTAGTCTATTAGATTATATTTGCCTAACTTAGGTGTCATTTAGTTATTATTGGGTCCACTAGTACCATTGGGTACACTTGGCCTAATGGGGCCACCTGTACCAGTCACTAAAGTGTGGGAAACACAAATAGAGGCTAACTGCAACTGATTGCACAGTCATGCATCATTTTATGCGCCTCCTATACCAATCCCTACAATTTAGGAGCCACTGGGAGTGCTGAAACCAACCTCCTTCAGTTGTTGGCAGTTGGTGACTAGTCAAGCTTAGTTATGCTTCAGTTACATTTAGTTAGATGTCCTCTAGTTCAGTTAGCGCCAGTCTTGCATGGATGCATGTGGGAAGGAGCCTATTCTCACCTACCATATCAGTTATACTAATTTAATTGATTATAACTGATTGAGAGACTGGATTAAACATCTAGAGCTTAGCTAGTAAGCTATGATAATGATTTAGAAACTTCTAGTTAGCCATGTAGTTAGATTGAGTTGGTGATTCGAATCTTATCCACATGATTTGAATTCTCCTTTATGTAACACTGTTGTATACTGCTGGGATTAATGAAAGTTTATACTGTAATTATATTGAGAAATTCTTGTCTGTTTCCTGTGATATGTGTTTTGTTCAGTGGGTATTATTCATTAGTTTACACTGCATCAATAATTAAAATCTAATGGCACTCATTTTCTGAATATCAATGGCACATTAATTCTAATAGAAACAAAGTAATGCAAACTCCAGTTAAATGCATTGATGAAATTCTAGCCTTGCCCAATTCCTCATTTGATTTTGCGGGTTTGGACCTTCCACCAAATGATGATGATACATGGATTTACAATGGAGAAGAGTACTTGAATACTACCATGCTAGAGAGACAGGAGGAAATAGATTCATATGAGAGAGAACGCCTTAAGTGGAAGAAATCAAAGAATCCTAGAGGGAATTACTCTACCTAAAGGGCGACTATGAATGATTTTAATCCGTAATATGTATCCAATAACATGTAGACATTTGTGGATAATATGTCAAGTTATGAAGGAGATGGATTTTTCAGAAATGGGTGAGTGCTACTTATCTCTACTTGTGATTGATTTTTCTATTGCTAAAATCCATTAAATGTGTGCATAAAGCAATAATCATACCAATACTTTTTTAATTTCAATATAGTTCTATGGGAACTTATGTCTTCCACCTAGGGTTTCCATGTATGGATAGGCAGTTTGCTTACACAGGAATACAATTTGCGTACCCTTACCAAAGCAATTGTGTACAATACATGCCTTTATGTGCATTGGTCCTCAAATGTTATCATGAATCAAAACATGTTGCCAAGATGTTGTAGAAGAATTGACATTTGCTTGGGAGAAAGCATGCCATATTTTGTTTTGACCTTGGATTCATCTCTTTTATGGATGCTAGAGATTGGCATTGCAGGGTTGTTTTAGTTGATGTTTTCATCATATCATGGACCAGGCATCATCTACCATTTTTCCACGTAGTTTAAATATAAATTAATGTAACAACATGAAGGTGCTCATAAAAATAGGGATAAATGAAGGAATCATATTTAGATTAGCTTTGTAAGGTATCACGCATTAGACTTCCTTTCTAGTGTTCTGGTTCCAACAGGGAATAACATTGTGGAGCATTTTGACAATATTTGTTAAACATAACCACTAGTAGATTGCTAGTAACTTGGGAAAGGAGAATACAACTAGTGGAACAAATACACATATTTAAATGTTTGGCATTATAATTTTTGAGTGAATGCAAACTAAATTGACCTAGTTCGCTTAAATAGGATATCTATAGTAAGGAACGGAAAACAATATCCCTAATCCATGATATAAACATGCAAGAAATATGGTGTCAATATTGAGATTTATGATGCCTTCGCATGTTGCCACTAACTCTTTGCATTTTTGGAGTTTGTAAATGCTTGACAGTTTGCTTTTCTAAGGATTATGACAACTCAATAGATAATATATACAATGGTTACTATACATTTTCATGTTGACAATTTTTTCAAATGTATTTTCCTTTAGACCCAAGGGAGCTACGAATTTCTAGCCTTTTAGGTTGTTATCATTCAAATAATTGAATAAAATTAAATTAAACAATCACGAGTTCTTAAAAATGTCATTTCCATTATTTGAGTGCTAGTAAAATTGTATATGACCAAAATCACTCAATGGGGGATCGATAGTGGTTACATGTCAATTTCAAGAGTGTAGTTTCTCATCTCTTAAAATCATGACTGCATAAAGACGAATTATTTAATATTAGGATTTCCAAAGTGCATGTAGCATACAAAACATACATGATTGGATGGAAAATGTCCATGAAGTATAATGGGAAATTTAAAAATTGCAAAGATATATTAGTAGATTTGACATATCACAATTACCTTCTAGATCAGATAAGATAAGATAATTCTATTAATGCCCAACAAATGACTATAAAAGTAGGTGTATGGGATTGTGTCACCCATGATATTAATACTATGCGGTACCCTTCTATCTTTGCATTTTTTTTTCTCGATTGAGGAATCCATAAAAAAATATTTTGTTTAAAGTGAATTTAAAAAACAAATCAAATTTATGAGTTGCATTGTTTTGAGATTTAAATAAAATTGAAAAAGTTGATAGAATCAAAATTTCAATTTGGATTAATGGTTTTTAGAGATGCCTTTTACTATGGAACATAAAATATAAATATCACTCATAAATAAGCAAAATGTTAAAGTTTTAACTCAAACATCAAGAAGAATCATATCTCTCAATTTATTGAGGTGTTAACTTTTTGATGGTGCCAAACATTTTAATCCTTATTTATATGGATTTACACTTGATAGATGTAAAATTAAAATTCATTAACAAGTTTTGCACCATAAAAAAAGGTTTATACTTTGATGGATTTGATCCTTCTATATTCTTAACAAAATGTGGATTGAGATTAATGTTAAAAAAATAATTATTTTTTCCCAATGTTTAAGAGATAGTATCACCAACTTATTTCTAAATCCATAAATGAAGACATAGGAAGTTAATGATCATTTCATTTCTATTTTCTCTTATTTCTAATCTTTGTTTGATGTAAAAGTATTTATTTGTTATCCATGCTTAAGTGATAGTATTACACTAACATATTTCTAAATCCATAAGTGAAGACATTTGGAGTAAATGATCTTTGCATTTTTATTTTCCCTTATTTATAAATCGATTAAATGAAGATTATGGAATATGGTCTTTGTTTTTTTTTAAACAAAATCATATTTTCATATAACTTTATATTAAAATTGTTTGTTTTTATAAAATGAATTTATTTGAAGGCAATACAATTTATGAAAATTTATGAAGTCCATTATTTTGAGAATTCTAAAATAAAATGGAAAAAGTTACTACAACTAAAATTTGGATTTAGATTAATTATTTTTAGAGATGCATTTTACAATTAAATATAGAAAATAAATCTCACTAATGAATGAGTGTAATGTTAAGTTTTTTTACATTCACATTATAATAATAACTAGTGTAGAAGTCCATTATTTTGAGAATTCTAAAATAAAATGGAAAAAGTTACTACAACTAAAATTTGGATTTAGATTAATTGTTTTTAGAGATGCATTTTACAATTAAATATAGAAAATAAATGTCACTAATGAATGAGTGTAATGTTAAGTTTTTTTACATTCACATTATAATAATAACTAGTGTAGATTTATCTTAACTCAAGATTTATTAAGTGTTGAAAATGGTTAAATCTCTTCAAGATAAGGATTAAATCTTTAGAGTTGCTATTTGTTTTATGGCTTTTGCACCATAAAAAAAGTAACACCTCTATGGATTTGATCATTCTCATTGCTTGAGAAATAGAGGATTAAGTTAAATCCATACTTCACAGATTCTAGGTTAAAATGGATGTAAGTTTATTATAACTAACTCCTACCAACTTAATGGAAATGAATTTCTAATAATAATAAAAAAGAATAAAGCTAAGAGTCCATAACAACCTAACTAATACATTTGATTATCTAGGTTAAAATGGATGTAAGTTTATTATAACTAACTCCTACCAACTTAATGGAAATGAATTTCTAATAATAATAAAAAAGAATAAAGCTAAGAGTTCATAACAACCTAACTAATACATTTGATTAACTTACTCAATAAACTCTTGCCAACTAAGAATATAATAAGGTAAACTTATCACTAATTCATAATACATTTGATTAACCTACTTAATAAAGGTTTACCAATTAAGAATATAATAATGTAAACTTATCACTAATCCATAGTGTAAATAAATTCTTACCGACTTATAATATAGTAAACTCATGAGAACTTATCACTAAAACATAGAATATAATAAATTTGTGTAAACTTACCACTCAACCAAGATGCAACTAACTCTTTGTATGGGTATTGTTAGTTTGTATTAGGTATAGTGGATTAAGTTTTATTGTTCACATACATACATACATTTCCATAGCCAATATGTTATTAAGAGTGTATCCAACTTTATTTTTCACGTATATACATTTTCCAAATAAAAAGTCCACACAAAAAATACGCCAAGGATATTATACTCATAGTAACAATTTCAAAAGGTTATTTTATTGAATAATCAATTTTGTTCATGTACATATACCCGATCAATATGTTATTTATGGTGTATCTAAATTTATTGTTCGAATATATACATGTACCTAATAAAAAGCCCACTAAAAAATGCACCAATAAAATATATAACTTTACAACTAATCAAACATTATATTAATAAGTTGACAACTATTATAAGTATAATGCAGAAAAATATATATCAATTTAAAGAAAATTATTAAACACGAAGGCAGAAGGAGGGACCCTATGGTTTTGTGCAGATGACCATCCTCATGAAGAGAAACACGTAGCCTAGGGAGGATGAACGTTTTGCGTGATTGGGAGTAACCCTATCACCGTCATTCTGGGACTCGAAAATGACGACCTCTAGTTCGGTGAGGTACATCCTTTTCATTTATAGTTTAACAGAGTTTAACAAAATTTGTATATAGTGGGATTTACATTTTGTACCAGTCGCTTCTTCATCGGCTCGAGCCTCATCTTTTCTTAATAATTGCCTAAAGGTATCATCAAAATCCTTGTATCTGTCTACATTTGTATTTCACGTATCGTTGCATTTAGAATTCCTTGTCCTCAGTCCTGCCATATTCTATTATATTCTCTCCACAGTCCTAGAACTGTTGCACGTAATAAAACCCCATTCTCTATTAGTGGTTAAATGAATGTGAAATAATTCTATCTATCCATAACTATTTACTTGTCTGTTAAGTTGTTCAATCACACCTTTTGTATTTCTTAATGTAATTTTACTCGTCAAAAGTGCATTAATTAGTTGCTTAGTTGAGTAGATGTTTTGGTCACCTTATATTTTTTTAGTGACCCATGGTATTGTCCCATAGTTTTGTTGTTATGTAGTCCTATATATATGCTGTTGCTTAATAATGAGAAGGCAATCAATCAACCCATTGTGTGTTTCCTCATATTATTTGCTTCATGAATCAGTGATGAATCATCTTTGTTTTGTTAATATTTAACATGGCATCGAAGCGTATGATATGATCCATTCTTTTTTTCTGGGGTAAGCTTTTTCACATAGTGGAAAGCACACACACATGGAGGTTGTGATCGATGCCAGAACACATCGAGGAATTGGGCGTATCTTTTTCTTTTGTCTTAGAGTGCCGACGCATTCTATTCTATCGGGAAGTGCATCATCTGTAGACAGACAGACTCTGTTCATCGACAAAATGCATCACCAACACTCTCTCTATTTGGACAAAAGGCATCACTGACTCATTGGTACTTAAGCCTAAGTGTGTCAATCACTGTTCACTTACAATGTTTTTTCCTGATGTGCCCAACAATGCATTGTGCCAGTATACAAGTTGCATAACTATTTTAAAAAAGTTTAGAAAAGATCTCTAGTGAGTCATACCAGCATGGCTACTACTAGCACAAGCAATTTGAAGCAGACCTCTGGACCTACTGACCAGTAGCAATTATGAGTTTTGGTCTATGAAGATGAAGACGTTTCTCCAAATCAACAAATGTTCAGATATGGTTGAAACATAGTTCAAAGAACATGATACAAATGCTCTGGTTGCAATGACTAATGCCCAGAAGAATGTCGTTGAAGCTCGCTGAGACTGAGATATCACAGCCAAATGACTGATCCAAAGTTGCACTGAGGAGGCCATCTTCCCATGGATCTCAGAAGCTACCAGTGCACATCAAGCTTGGAATTTGCTTGCATTCGCCTACAAGGGAATAGACAGAGTAAAAACAATAAGAATGCAAACTCTTAGACTTCAGTTTGAAAGTTTGAAAATGAAGGAAACAGAAACTGTAGACCGGTTTATGACCAGGGTTGCGGGCATTGTAACCCAATTTCAAACCTATGGTGAACCTCTAGAATAGAAGGTAGTTGTTAAGAATATTCTAAGGTGTCTCACCAAGAAATTTTCTATGGTGGTGACTTCCATAGAAGAAGCAAAAGATTTGTCTCAGTTCACCCTAGAGGAATTGATTGGATCCCTTCTATCTCATGAATCCCAACTAAATCAAGAAGAAGAGTCGCTAACAAGTGCATTCAACACCCAAGCTTCCCTCAGTAGAGGTTGAGGTAGAGGAGGACGAGGCAAAGGAAGAATAGGTCAAGGTTCTTCTCATACAAAGGACATAACCTGTCATGATCATTCTGATCACTCAGAACACTCTCACAACTCTCATGGATAGAGGGGGAGAGGCAGGAGATGGAACAATAAGTCCAATATCTAGTGCAACTACTGCAAGAAGTACGGCCATTATGAACGAGACTCTAGAAAGAAACAAGTAGATCAGAACAGTCGTAGAGCCCATGTTTCAAAAGAAGAAGAAGATTCATTAGAGGTTATGTTCCTCTCTTATCAAGCAACTGAAGAACATTGCATCACAGATTTATGGCTACTGGATAACAGATGGAACAATCACATGATAGGTAACAAGCCACTATTCTCTACTTTGGATTCCTCTATGGTCACAAATATCAAGCTAGGAGATGACTTTCTGGCTCCAACATGAGGCAAAGGTATTGTTCATGTACTTACAAAGCATAATGAAAAGAAGTTTATTCATGAGGTTTTCTATATACCAAATATGAAGGTCAATCTGATTAGTATAGGTCAATTACTTTAGAACAAGTATGATCTTCGATTTCATGATACATATTGTGCCAGTTATGATAAATCCCCCAATAGGAGACTCATAACTAAAGTACAAATGACCAAGAATAGAATATTTCCACTCAGTCTCAGAAGTGCCAACTGTCCACAATCAATAGCCCATGTTGTCTTTAGTACAGATGAAACCTGATTATGGCACTGCAAATTCGGTCATAGTCCCTTCAAAAGTATTAATATTTTGCAAAAACAATCCATGGTCAAGGGGTTACCAGTTATAAATCAACTATCCAAATCCTATGAGGATTGTATCATTGGGAAACATCAAAGGCACAACTTCCCCACTCCACATCTTGATCCAAATAACATCTTGAGATAGTTCATACAAAACTTTGTGGACCAATGCAAACCCAATCCATAGGAGGTAGTTTTTATTTTCTGACATTTATTGATAATTTTAGCAGGAAAAATCTGGGTTTATTTGTTAATATTTCATACACTAGACTAGATATCATTAGTGCTTAATCAAAATTCACAACAGTAGCATATGCAAAATCACTGAAAGAAGAATAATCACAAGATAGACATAGTATTTATCCTGGGAAACCCTCATGGGGAAGAAAATCCAACAAAACTTCCTCTTTATAAGATGTATAAGATAAAACCCTAAAATAAGTATTCTCCTCCTTGCTGATCTGTCTGTCTCTCTCTCCTATGCGCTACTCAAGTGAGTGAGTTTGTGTTCTAATGAGGAACACAGCTCCTCTATTTATACACATTATGTCAATTGACTTTTACCCTAAACAAGTCAGCCCCACTAAACTGTTTGGGCTTACTTTAGCTAGGAAGACTCAAAACAATATTTTATATCATTCATTAGGGTACTAAAGACCTGGATTACAATGGAGGATTCACCTCATGAATCTATGATGACCAATTACAATAGTAACATCCTAACAGAGGAATAATAACATCTCCCTTGGGGTACATCAATAAAATATATTTAGAATATCCTTTGAAGTTACAATATTTCAACACTCTCCCTTAACGAAAATGGTATTCTACTGACAACATCATCATAGACTATAGGAGTAACAAGAGAGAGTATCTTCAGCAGTATCAAGGTAATACATCTATACGTCATAGGAAGTTTTCAACATTCATCAGTAACTGGAACATTTACTCTTCAATGACTTCATCTTCTGCAACACACGATCACTTGATCCCTTTGCAGCAACACTTCGATCTTTCAATGCTTTGTAGAAACACTACGATCTTCTCGATCCTTCATAGCAGTGGCACTTCAATCCTTTCGATCCTTTGTAGAACACTTCGATCTTCTCGATCCTTTGCAGCAGCACTTTGATCTTCTTGATCCCTTGAAGCCACACTTCAATTTTTTCGATCCTTTGCCGCCACACTACCTGCAGTACACATGATCTCTTTGAGGGATGATCAATCCCTATCACTTTAGGACATAGGTCCAAGGATGATGAAATCCTCCATCAGTCTACTCCCCCTTAACGAGGAGGGTCCATAGTATTAACCAACTGAATCATCTACAACTAAATGTAGATCTCGACCGCACCTAGATGAAATCCCTGTCGTCTGTAAGGACTCATCACAGAACATCCTCAGCTTCAAATCTAGGACCACTCCCAAGCGAGTGTTATACTACGACATCTACATGTACATGTAGGAATACTCTCCATACAAGAGTATTGTCTGTAGCTGCAGATCTCGACCGCACCTAGGTGTTGGCCCTCATCGTAGGACATCCTCAGCCTGTTAGAGCTAGGACCACTCCATGCGAGTGTTATACTACGACATCCATGAGGACTCATCATAGAGCATACTTTCCGCTAAGGCTAGGAGCACTCCCAAGCGAGTGTTATTCTATGGAATATACATATAAATGTAGCTATGCTCCCCATACAAGAGTAACGTCTACAAGGCATATCTCGACCGCACCTAATTGCTGGCCCTATCGTCCACGAGGACTCATCGTAGGACATCCTCAACGTGAAATCTAGGACCATTCACAAGCGAATGTTATACTACGGTATCCACAAATGAATGTGGATACTCTCCATGCGGGAGTAATGTGTGCAGGGCCATCCTTAGCTAGTAAGGAACACTATCATGAACAGAGTGTTATACCTGCAATCCTCAAGAGAGGATACTATTGTCCACAAGTGAATGTCGGACCTTGTCAGCATCTTCAGGTGCACTTGGCCTCTTTCATACTAGAGCTTCACTATCATCCGTAATCGATGAAAGTCTTATCATCACTCCCCCTTTCTTGGGAGGATCTATATTATCAACCTGCTCCCCCTTTGTTTGAGTAGGGTTCATATCTTCAACCTGTTCTTCCTTTCCGAAAAGAGTCCATATCTTCGACTTGTTCCTCCTTTTTGAAGAGGGTCCATATCTTCATCATTCCTTGCAAGGAAAGTTTGTAGTCCCATCATTGTTCCTTCTTGCAAGGAAAGTCCTTTATAACTACACCAAGATTGTCACATAAATATTCAAACTTTACTCGAGATAGAGGCTTGGTCAGTACATCAACAACTTGCTCATCGGTACTCACATACTAGAGATTTATAGCTCCCTTTTGTACCATATCCCTTATATAAAAATATCAGATTTCTATGTGCTTTGATTTATCGCGGAACACATGATTCTCTGTCATCTTTATGCAACTCTGGTTGTCACAAAGATCACTGTGGTATCCAACTCCATGTCAAATAGACCTCACATCAGTTTCTAGCCACTCCATGTCAAATAGACCTCACATCAGTTTCTAAAGCCATATCGCTTCACAACTAGTGGAGCAAGCTACTATGTACTCAGCTTCAGCTGCGCTGAGAGCAACACTGGATTGTTTCTTACTAAACCATGAGATCATGCCGGATCCAAGACAATCACATCCACTTGAGGTGATATTTCTTTCTGCGACACTTCCTTCCCATTCTGAATCTATATATCCACACAATCTATAGTCATGATATCTACCATAGTAAAGTCCCAAGTCTATCGTACCTTTTAGGTACCTCATCACATGCTTTGCATCTATCAAGTAAACCTATTTAGGTTTAACTAGATACTAACTTAAGGTGTTCACAGCAAAGCATATATCTGGCCTTGTATTCGTCAGATACATCAATGACCCAATGATCTGTATGTATTGAGTCATGTCCACTAACTCTAGTGACTCATCAGATAACAAATTTAGGTTGGTGTCCATGGGTGTGGCCATGGATTTACAATCCAACATATCAAATTTTTTCAAGATTTCTACTGCATACTTTCCCTGGTTCATAAAGATTCCTTCTGGGCTCTACCACACTTTCATCCCGAGGAAATAATGCATCAATCCAAGATCTTTCATCTTGAATCCTTCATCTAGATTCTTCTTTCTCTATGTGATTTGTTTCCCATTTCTTGTCAGAAATAGATCATCCACATACAATAATAGTATGACTAGTTCATAATCCATAACCTTCATGTAAATGTTAGGATCAACTTTACTCTTGGTAAAGCACAAGCTTATCAAGAAGCTATCTATTCTACTATACCAAGATCTAGGAGCTTGCTTCAGTCCATACAAAGCCTTTTTCAACTTACATACATGAGTCACTCTATCTTCAACTTCAAATTCTTGTGGCTATTCAATGTAAACCTCTTCCTCAATCACACCATTCAAGAAGGTCGTATTTACATCCATCTGGTGTAGATCCCACTTCATCATGGAAGTAAGTGCCATGATGGTTTTGATGGAAGTGTACCTTGATACTGGAGCAAATGTCTCTTCACTATCAATTCCCTCTTTTTGAGAAAATCCTCTAGCGACAAATCTTGCCTTGTACTTTTCAATACTTCCATCAACAACATGTTTGATCTTGTAGATCCATTTCGAAGATACCACACTCTTGTTTTCTGGCTTGGGTACTATATACCAAACATCATTCTTCATTATTGACTGGTATTCTTCTGTCATTGCTTCAACCCATTCTTTCTTCTGTACAACTTCCTCATAGCTGGTGGGTTCTTGATCTACAAGGTCACACATCATAGCTACATAAATGGAGTATGGCTTTGATATTTTGCTTGTTCTTGTGGAGCCTTCTGGAACTCCATATGTCTCTTCTTCTTGTATGATTTCTCTTACCCCAGCAGGTTTTCTCTTTCAAGAGATGTCCATAGTAGGGGATTCATGAGGTTCTAGCATATCATGATCTTCAGATGCTATTATTTCAGGAGGGGGTTCAACTTCTACCATTCTAGGAGGTACATCCTCTCCATGTACTTATTCAAGCTGACACCTTTTGTATTTCTTAAGAGTTGTCTCTTCATCAAATGTTACATCCCTACTAATCTTGATATGATGGAATCTTGAAATGAATATCCTGAAGGATTTGGAGACTTCACAGTATACAACAAATATTTCCTTCTTTCCAGAAGGATCCAACTTGGTTCTCTTCTCTTTCGGAATATGTACATATACTGGACAACCAAATATCTTGAGATGGCTCACTTTAGGTTCTTTCATGTATACATCTCTTCAGGAGTCTTGAATCCAAGAGAACTATGATATAATCTATTATGCACATATATGGTTGTTCTTGCTGCTTCAACCCATAGGTGCATGGAGAGGTCTTGGTCATGAATCATTGTTTTCACTACTTCCATAATAGTTATATTCTTTCTTTCTACAACACCATTCTATTGAGGATTATAGGGAGTGGTTAGTTCCCTCTTGATTCCTGTTAGGCTTACAGAATGCTTCAAATTCCTTTGAAGTGTATTCTCCACCATTATCTGATCTCAGTTTCTTGATTCTTTTTGAATGGTTCTCCATCAAGGATTTGAATTCCTTGAATATATTGAACACTTCACTCTTCTTCTTCAAGAAGTATATCCATTTCTTTCTTGAATAGTCATCAATAAATGTGACATAATATTCATATCCACTTAATGATATGGAGGGCATAGGACCACATATATCAAAATGAATCAATTCCAATGTACCTTTAGTCTTTGTTTCACTTTTCGGAAATGGATTCTTGATGTTATTTCTTGTTTCACGTCCTTTGCAAGTTCCCTCATGATCAATCTTTAAATTTGGTAACCCTGTTACCACCTTTCCCACATAGGGCAGTGCTTTGTATTTGATATGAGCAAGCCTCCTATGCCACAGTTCACTTGAGTTGGCAGTATCATGGGCAAGGGTTGTCTCTGGTTGCCCTTTGAGTTTGTACATTCCTCCTTCTTCTTCACCAATGACCACAATAGCTTCAAGTGTTTTTCCTTTGGACCACATAAGTACTTGTCCATCTATAAAATCAACTCTATATCCTTTATTATCTAGAGCTAAGATGGAAAGTAAGTTNTACAATACTTCCTTCATCTTCATGGAAGTCCCAGAGTCAAGCTTGTAGCTTGATTCACCAATACCTTTGATGGGATATTGATAGTCATCTCCTAATGATACCTTTTGAGGAGAGTTCTTTTCTTCAAATCTTGACAGATTTTGCTTCTTCCTTGTCATGTGTTTTGAAGCACCACTATCAATAAGCCATGTATCTTCTCCGAGTGTTACCGACCCAGAGAGTGCAGAGAATAGACATATTCTTCTTTTGTCAGTCTCTTTCGAGGTCTTTCTTCTTCTTCATCCTCATCTTCAACTAGATGGGCATGATGTATTTCGTTGTTATTTTTCTTTGGTGATGGACACTCTTTGGCAAGGTGTCCTATCTTATGACAGTTATAGCATTGATGCTTTGAGTAATGTTTCTTCTGATTGTTTACTCTTTTCTTTTGGAACTTCTTCTTTGAAGGTTTATGATTACTTTTCTTGAAGCTTAATTGTTTTCTTCGTTTAGTATGAATGGCTAGAGCCTGGTCATCTTCTTTGAGTAGAGCTTCTCTGTTAGGTACTCTAGCTTCTTCTTGAATGCAATCTTCCCATATTATGTCAAAATTCATACTTTCTTTTCTGGCACACAGAGTCTGTATGAATGAATCCCAAGGTCTAGTGAGACCATTGAGAGTAGTCATAACTAGCTCATCCTCATCAATGGTGTCTCCAATAGCACTTAGTTGTTCCTTGAACTGGGAGACCATTGTGAAGTAGTCTTGAATTGATTCTCCTTTACTCATCTTAGTGCCCTTTAGTTGAGTTCTCAAACTCATATTCCTGTTGATGTTCCTTCCCTCATACATTATGGAAAGTGCATCATACATTTTCTTTGGTGTCTTTTTAGATGAAACTTGAGGGATCAAGTGATATTTGATAGAATCACCAATGATCCTCACTGCCTTGATTAGGTATTCTTCATGCTTCTCCTTAGCTTCAACTTATGTTGGTTCTACAATTTCATCCTTGATGTACTTCTCATGTCCATTCTCTTTCAGAATGAGACCAATCCTATACTTCCATGCTAGGAAGTTTTCTATGCCTTCCAGTTTATCCTCAAGCTTAGTGATTGGGGCCATCCTGTTCAATAGGTCACTCAACAGGAGATGCGATTGACTGAGACAAGTTGGTTGGTATAACTGATTTCTGGAGATCTCAAATCTTCACTCTTCAAATCTTGCTTGCGAGGTTCCATTTTCTACAAAATTTATGGTTCTGGTTTTCTGCAGTTTTCTAGTTCAGGGCCAAATTAAGGTTTGGATTTCCCAGAGATTCAACCACCAAAAAAATTCGATCCTGGGCTCAATAGATGTGCTTTAGGTAGGCGCAAATTTCTATGCAGGCAAATATTCCAAATTCCAAACTTTGTAGAAACCCTAATTTCTTCTAGAGAGGGAGGAGAGAGAGTTTCATCTTGTGAAAGTTGTCCTATTCAGGCTAGTTCTGATACCATGTTAAGATTTCATATGCTATACTAGATATCATTGGTGCTTAATCCAAATTCACAACAACAGCATATTCAAAATCACTGAAAGAAATGTAATCATAAGATAGACACAGTATTTATCCTAGGAAACCCTCAAGGGAAAGAAAACCCAGCAAAACTTCCTCTGTATAAGATGTATAAGATAAAACCCCAAAACATGTATTCTCCTCCTTGCTGATCTGTATCTCTCTCTCTCTCCTATGCGCTACTCAAGTGAGTGAGTCTGTGTTCTAATGAGGAACACAAATCCTCTATTTATACACATTATGTCAACCGACTTTTACCCTAAACAAGTCGGCCCCACAGAATTTTCTGGGTCGACTTTACCTAGGAAGACTCTAAACACTATTTTATATTAATCATTGGCGTACTAATGACCCGCCTTACAATGGAGGCTTTACCTCATGACTCTATGATGACCAATTACAATAGTAACATCCCCACAGAGGAATAATAACATCTCCCTTGGGGTACATCAGTAAAATACATTTAGAATATCCTTTGAAGTTACATTTTTTCAACATTATTTCATCAAGAACAAACCGAATACCTTCTCCAGGTTCAAAGAATTAAAGGCCCTAACTGAGTTCAAGTAATCTGGAAATTTCATTAAAGTGCTCAGGTCAGATGGTGGAGGTGAATATGATTCACATGAGTTTATAGATTTATGCAAGCAACATGGCATCCAGAGACAGTTCACCACTAGATACACTCCACAACATAATGGAGTAGTTGAATGAAGGAATCAGACCATCATGAACATGGCTTGTAGCATGTTGTCACATAAGAAGCTATCATAAGAGTATTTGGGTTGAAGTTGTTGCATGCAGTTTACATGTTGAACAAATCTCCCATGATGAGTGTCCAAGACAAGATTCCTAAAGAAGCATGGAGTGCCACTAAGATTAGTGATGCACATTTAAGAGTTTTTGGTTCTATTGCATTTGCTCATGTACTTAATGAACTTAGAATAAAGTTGGATAAGAAGAGTGAGCAGTGTATTTTCTTTAGTTGCAGTGAAAACCATAAGGCATACAAACTATATAATCCAGTCACCAAAAAGATTGTGGTGAGCATAGACGTGAAATTTCTTGAAGACAAATGCTGGAGTGATCCTTTAGACATACAACCACAGGAAAATACAAATCTTCCTATCAGACTTCCAAGATTGGAAGTACAAAATCCAGAAGAAACACCAGCAGATAATCCACCTTAGCACCAAAAAACTAGAAGTTTGAGGGAGTTATATGAACAAACTCATGTTATTGATTAGTAACTTTAGTATGCTCTGTTTTCCTATCAGCCAACAAGTTTTAATGAAGCAGTAAAGGATGCACAGTGGGTACAAGCAATGAATGAAGAGATTGATGCTATTGAGAAGAATCAGAATTGGGATCTTGTTGATATCCTTGTAGACAAAACCAATATTGGAGTCAAATGGGTCTATCAGACCAAATTGAATGAAAAAGGTGAGTTAGAAAGGCATAAGGAAATGTTGGTTTCCAAAGGATTGCACAACAATAAGGTGTGGATTATGATGAAACCTTTGCTCCAATAGCAAGGATGGATACCATCGGAACTGTAGTTTCCATTGTAGCACACAGTCTATGTAGACTAGCCCCCTGGATATACTGTCAAAGGTAATGAACACAAAGTGTTTAAGCGGAATATGGCCTTGTATGGTCTAAAATAAGCTCCATGATCTTGGTAAAGTAGGATTGACTCCTATCTCATCAACAATGGTTTCAACAAAAGCAACAATGAGCTCACTTTGTATGTAAAAACAGATCAACAAGGTAAAGTGTTGATTGCATGTCTTTATGTTGATGACATGATACACACACATTTACACTGGAAATCTGACACTTGAAGAATTCAAGACATTCATAAAAAAGGAATTTGAGGTCAGTGATCTAGGTTTGATGAAGTACTTTCTTGGTCTAGAAGTTACACAAAGTAAACAAGGAATTTTCATTTGCTAGCATAAGTATGCTACTAATATTTTGCAAAGATTCAGAATGGATAAGTGTAAACCAACAGATACACCCATTGCTCAAGGCACTAAGTTAACAAAGAGTGACGATGGACCTACAGTAAATTCTACACTTTACAAAAGAATGGTAGGAAGTTTAATGTATTTGACTGCAACTAGACCTGATTTGATGTATGCTATCAGTATCATTTCTAGATTTATGGACTCTCCCAAAGGCTCTCATTGGAAAGTTGAAAAAAAATAATTTTGATACATGTAGCAGACACACTTGGATATGGCCTTTGGTACACTCATTCACCAAACAATACTCTTATAGGGTAAGTTGAGAGTGATTTTGCAGGAAGTATTGATGGTAGGAAAAGCACATGTGGTTATGACTTCCATTGGGTACAAATCTAATATATTGGGCATCTCAGAAACAACCCATTGTCAGCCTGTCATTTGCAGAAGCAGAATATGTAGCAACCACCACAACAACATGCCACGTAGTTTGGCTAAGAATACTCTTAAAGGATATGGGGCACACATAAAAGGATCCAACTCCTATCTTTTGTGACAATAGTTATGCAATAACATTGTCCAAGCACAATGTCTCTAATAGAAAGAGCAAACATATTGACACCCACTATCATTTCATTCGTAAGTTAGTCAATAATGGAGATATTACATTACTATTTTGTGAATCTAAGGAGCAATTCACTGACATGTTCACCAAACCATTGGGAACACATGCATTTGAGTTTCAGAGACCACACATAAGGATTGGTCAAAAGTGCACTAATTAGTTGGTTAGTTGAGTAGATGTTTTGGTCACCTTATCTTTAATAGCGACCCATAGTATTTTATGACCCATGGTATTATCACATGGTTTTTCTGTTATGTATTCCTATATATATGATACTGCTTAATAACAAGAAGACAATCAATCTGGCTATTATGTGTTCGGTCGTACTTTGTGCTTCATCTCTTTATTATTATTATTATTAATCTTTAACACTATGCACTCATACTTGCAATATTTCTGGTGTCTATGCCCTCTTGAAACTTGTACAACAAACCTTCCTCACGCTTCGGCCATATTTGAAAAGTCCTATCTGCAGACCGTGTTAAGAAATCGTCTAGCCATTGGACAATATGCTTGAGAAGAGTTTACACTATTTGAGAAGGAGGTGTAGAGCGTAAAGAGGATTGAAGTCGAAAGATTTGAAGATTGTGAAGATATCATATTTTTGATAGATACGACTGTGATTTTGGTTTGGCATCTGGTGTGCTCCTGTCAGAATAGTATTGTTGAATTTGAATGCGAATACTACTGCACCACGGAGCTCCCAACGAGGAGTTGTCGACCTGTACGTTAGAGCCGTTGGAAGTTTGGAAAACTTGAAACGTTGAGTTGTTGGAAGCTTGGAGCCATTAGAAAAGTCAAGACCCAGTGTTAAATTTTACATCACCGTATTTGAATTTAGTCAGGAAGAGGAACAATTGTTGTAGTGGTATGCCACTATAAAATTCATGGATTTGTTGTATTGTCTCTGCTCATGCTTTCTTGATCCAGAGCCCATCAGGTCGATTCACCATCAGACGATCCCATCATGTCACGAAGACTGAACAACCTCAATGTTTATGTCAAAGAAAAACAAATGGAATTGAACAAACAACGAGATCACTCTTAGCTCTTTTTATTGTCTCATCACAATTACATTGGGAAGCCCCGATCTAGTGATATTATTTGTGCCACAAGAAAATATATATTTTAGCACCACAAATTAGTACCACTTTGATGTGTGATGGTATTAGTATTAGTTTTACATGGATTTACCGAGTGTCTCTGCAATTGATCGAGTTCTGTGCAATCGACGCAGGTGTCTCTGCGATTTCTAAATATATCACGGGCGTTTCACTCACGGGATGAAAGTGAATAGTATTTTCTATTCACCAAGCGATCTACCTCTATGATTCACCGAGCGATATACCTCTGCGATTCACCGAGTGTCTCTGCAATTGATCGGGTTCTCTGTAATTTAAAAGTGAATAGTATTTTCTATTCATCGTGCGATCTACCGATTCACCGAGTGTTTCTGAAATTGATCGGGTTCTGCGATTCACTCACGAGTTGTTTCACTCACGGACGGAGTCTGATATGATATTGTATTTGCCAGGGTTTTGAAACGCAGAAAGGAACTCTCATGGTTATGCAAGCTGCAGGATATTGAATTCCCCAGGGTTTTTAAAGTAAAAAGCTGAGGATTCCACATCGATCTGAACCAGGGTACCAGGGTTGGAAGGAGATGTGGAACCGTTATATCACGTGCACACATTTTTTATCTTTTTTCTAATACATCTTTTTTTATTTTTCTTTCTACAAAAGTATAAATAATTAATTCACCGCATGTTCTAAAGATTGTCAAAGGTAGACCTAGCACAGTGACTCTACATAAAAATGTAGAGAAGAAAGAGAAGTTAAGGTACAAATAGATTTAGAAGCNAAATAGAAAAAAAAAAAAAAAAAACTATTGAAGAATAAAATGGAGACAATGGAGATTGGATTAGAGGTAATAGAAAAACAAAGCCAAGATACTAACCAAACATCCCAACAAGGAGATGTTGATACTTTAGAAGGTCTTAAAATGAAGGACATTATTAAAGATCTAAAAGAAAAAGTCAATAACAATCTCACCCTAAATAGTATGGCCCCTAAATTAGATATCAAACCCATTAAAGATGAAATGAAAAAAATGATAGAATTAAACCATGTGCGTAACAAAAGGGCCCTTCAACCTTATAATCTTCGGTTTGAAAGAGGAGGTAGACTATGATACATTAGCCATAGCCCAAACATAGTTACATAATAGATTACAAATTGAAACAACATGTCTCACAGAAGCAACAAGGTTGAGAAAATTAACTAAGAATAAAGAAAGGTTGATGGGATAAAGGTGAGCTCTACTGACCATAAGTATGACATACTTATTAAAACCTCAAGTTTAAAAGGAACATGAATATTTATAAAAGAAGATCTCATCCCAGAAGATCAAGTGGAATTAATAAAGGAGGTTCAAAAGGTAAAAAAAAGCTAGGAAGGAAGGAAAATGGGCAATAATAAAAATAGAAAAGCCATTATTCAAAATAGAAACAAAAAAGATAGTAATAAATAGCAATTAAGCATGCTCCAGATTCTTTGTTGGAACTGTCGAGGCTTTCCATGGAACAAAGGCCCCAAGCTAAGTTAGATCTCGAATGAAGTTGATACTATATTGTTAGTTGAAACTTGGGAGCATGAAGAATCTAAGGTCCCTAACATAAATGGATTTGTACTATGGTCAATTGGCAACAAGCGATCCTATCGTAGAGGCATTGGAGGCATAGCTTGTTACATTAGGAAGAACATTTCCCTCCATGCCAGGATTTTAAAAAAAAACCCTTACAACCAATATATTTGGTTAGAGATTACTGACATTAATGATAAAAAAAGACCTACATTGCAATATGTTATTGCCCATATTAATTCTAACTTCTATAAGAAAAACAATTTAGATAAAAGTGTCCTTACAATGGTTTAGAGAATGATATTTCTAGCCTAAGGAATGAAGGTAATATCCTCTTAATGGGTGACTTTAATGCTCGAACTTCAACCAACCAAGCTATTATTTTAAACAACCATTCCAACCCAATCCTCTTTGGTTAGACGAAGACCTTACTCTAGTTAGCAGGTACAAAAGAAGCTCTGAAGATCTAAAGGAAAATTTGTTTGGGTCTGAGCTAGTTGAGCTCTGTAGTGCTCAAGATCTCATAATTTGCAATGGTCTAAAGAAATGGCCCAATTCTAGCCAGATGACCTGTATCCATGGGCTTGGTAGCAGCGTGGTAGACTATGTTATTTTCGATATCCCTCTATACAACGAAATAATAAATTTTGACATCTTAAACGACCACGATCCTGACTCAGATCATAGACCTTTAATTGTAAATCTCAATTTTTTCATGCATAGAGATCCCATAGAAGATAATCCTCATAGCCAAAAAAACTTGATCTTTGATAGAAATAAAAATGATCTTTTTCTAAATGAATCAAAAATTAAATTGGTTCATTTATCAAGTATAGACAACATAGAAGACCTCTATCATAATTTTACTACAACCCTCTCATATTCTACTAACAAGTTTTTAATTGAAGTTTCAAGTAATAAAAAAAAATATCGAAACCAACCCTTGGTATGATAAAAATTGTAAAAGTGCGAGGAAAGAAATTAAGAAAGCTCTTAATGAGTCTCTTAAAATTGAAAAAATAAAAATATACAAAACCCTAACTAAAAGGGAAAAAATGCAATGTATTCATAAAAGCCAAGAAAATCTCTTACACCTCTCTAAGGTGGCTTTTAAGAAATTCTGGAGGCAGATTCTAACTAGAAAACCAAAGATAATAATAGAATTGCTTTACACAACTTGAATTCCTATCTTAAAAAGATTTATGAATCCCCAAATGTCATAGATAACTTTGAAACCCTGCTAACAACAGAAGAAGTTTTCTCATTAGAAGACATAGATTTTGGGGTTAAGTGTCTGGAAAATGGAAAAGGTAAGGACATTGAAGGTTACCAGGCATAAATCTTAAAAATTGGAGGTCATGTCTTCATCCCTCACATCCACAAGCTTTTCAATCAAGCAGTCAAGCAAGGGTTCCCTAAACCATGGTTAGAGCCTCATTATCCCTATTTTTAAAAGTGGGGATACAAATAACCCCTCTAATTATCAGAAAATTATGATTAGCCCTCTCTTAGCCAAGTTATATGGTGTTATTTTGAAAAAGAAGATCAGCATATGGCTTGAAAGTGAAGCTAAGCAGGTTAAGGGCCAAACGGGTTTTAGAAGACAACAGTTAACAACAGACCACCTCCTTACGCTCAAGATCATTATGGAGGAATGTTGTAATGATAAATCCAATCTATTTTGTTGCTTTGTGGACTTTATAAAGGCTTTTGACACGGTACCTAGAATTAACCTATGGAATAGATTAGAAGAGCTAAAGGTTCATTTCGAGTTGAGAGATGTTGTAATAAGGTTATACGAGAATGTCACTTCCAAGTATAAGAGCAACGAGGGGTGGTCGAAATATATTAAGTGTAATATCAGAGTTAAACAAGGTTTTCCCCTCTCTACTACTTTATTTGGAATTTACATCAATAAGCTAGAAGGTTGCTTGCAATAACCCAAGTCAAGAGCACTCTCTGTCAGAGAGCATTCCCACTGCATTATCCTTTCATCAAGCATATAGATTAATTAAAGTTTCTTGAGCTTCTGTCATAAGACAAAGTCAAGAGCACTCTCTGTCGGAGAGTTGAACTATGTGCTCATAATAATAAAATCATTCCAATTCACATCTCCCCACTTAAAATTTACTTCATTGCTATCCCTCACCTAGTATGCTCTGTCGACCTTGAAAAGTTGGACTCGTACTCAGAACGGTGATCGGATTTGTTAATCTTGCAATTGATAATGTAATAAAATCTTCACCCCCACAACCAACGCACTGACGTTGTCAAAAGCATTCGAGCTATTCTCAGTAAGGGCGCTGAAACCCCCCGTTGTCTAAGTTTCCCGACTTGCTGGTTAAATTCTTCGAACACCTAGCCCGGGATACTGGACGGAATGACAGGTCTCGAACAGAACAACTTAGAATACTTTTCTGGTTGGACTTTGATACATTGTTCTTGCAGCCATAATAATCCAAGATCACTAAAACTTGATAAAATTTACAAAGAGCATTTGCAAAACAATCGCACAAACATTGAACTCTTGTATCAAGCATCCTAGCACTGCAATTTGTGACTCCATATCCATTGGATAAGACACTGGTCTGTTATTATTTTATTTTCATATCTCAAGTGTATTGTTCAATATCTTATCATTACAGATGCTTTTGTTTAATTCAATCAGTGTTGTGTTTTATTTAAATGTAGCAAGCATATCTTTGTAATTTTTTTAAGTTAAAACTGTGATCTTCCCATCAGAAAACTCCTAAACAACACCCATCCGCATCCGCAACCACCAAAAAACATTTAAAACATTGATCCAAAGAAACTCTTTGTTAGGGACTACCCCCCTTGGCTTCGTTAAGAGTTAGCTTAAACAGAGGAGTTAGGAGTAGGTGATCGTACCTAGCTCTGTGCTTGCCCCCAAGTCCACACCTCTCCCACTTTCTCAAGTGAGGAGACAACTTTCATTAGATTTATGCCACTGGTGTGCATTTGGGGAACACCATATTTTGGTGCCGTTGCCGAGGACAAATCTTTTTGTTCCTGGACGACCTTAGTTTTTTCTAGTTTTCTACCTTCTTTGATGGATTTTTTAGTTTAATCAACTCTCTAATATTAGATTTGAAATCCATCTGGCGACTCCACTGTATTTGAATTTACCAAGGCATTCAACAAGAAGAAACTCTGAAGGTTTACTTAGTTTCATTATTTAACCTGAAAAGGTTGATAGGAGGAGATTAAATAAACTTGCTTCTCGTAGGATCCTTGAAGATCTTGGATCTCAATATTTGTCGGACATCCATAGTTTGTTTTTAGAAAATAATTCTGAAGAAAACAATAACACTTGTATTTTCGACATAATGGGTGAGTACTTTACTCAACTCGATTGTTCTCAGATAGTAGGTCAACCACATCGTCTTCCAGACAAAGCTGTCGAGAAACTCCCTATTTATACTGGCACGGATGCCACAACTTCCGCTATGCATCTCAGAAAATTTTCCAGATGCATCAATGCCTATGTCAGTGATTCTGTAATCCAGCACAATGATGTCTATATGAAATTATTTGCTCTTTCCTTGGATGGAAAAGTCGGTGACCGGTACAACAATTTACCAGATAACGCTTTTGCTACACTGACTGCCTTCAAGATTGCTTTCACCAACAAGTTTGGTGAGAAGAAGGAACCTCGACATCAACTTACCTCTCTGACCAACATCAAAAAGAAGGATATTGAAACAATGGATGGATTTAACACTAGATTCACTGAGTTATCAAAAGCTATTCCTACTGCTTATGCACCAACTGCACCAACCATCTTGGTTTATTACATTGAGGCACTTAGTGGTAAGATGCAATATCAGATAAGAGACAAGGAACCCACTAATTTGCTTCAAGCTCAAGAGATGGCTATTAAAATTGACTTAAACATGCAATCATCAGGTGAGTCCAACCTCCATTGTTACTTGAGATCTTCAACTCCTTCAAAGATTAATGAAACCAAAGACAAAGATCCTCTATCAACTATGAAGGATGCTTATGAAAAGCAGACGTTGGAAATGAAAAAGGAAAGGAAGAAAAACATGGAAGAAGCTAAACAAAAACACTTGGCATAGTTAAAAGAAATACAGAATAGGGTGATAACTATGGAAAGAACACAGATGCAGCCTGCTCCAAGAAATTTTCTTGCAAAACCAACTTGGCAAAGAAAGCCTCCCAACCATGAATAGAGGCCTCCTCATCAGTTAGAAGCTGCTAACATGGTTGATAATTACAAGCCATTTTGTAGGGCATGCAGAGACTTCCACGAAGAATCTGGTTGCCACTATGCATGCTATGTTCAAGACCATGGTCACCCTGAAGGTTGTGCTCCTAGTACATCAACAAGCGAGCCTGATTACATCAACAACGTAGGTGATATCCATAGCATCTCCAGGGAAAATTGGTCACAAGCCAACCAATATGAGAAGAAGGTTGTCAACTTGACCCAATATTATGGTGAGATGCCTTCGGACGAACAAATCAATAACATCCAAAATTTCAAAGGGTTGACTTACCAAAGAAAAGCAAGAGATGGACCTTCTACCCAAAATGTGCCGAAGGTAACAACTCCTAATATTCCTAAAGAAGTAAATGATATTAAAGAAAATGTTGATTTGAGTTTTGACTTGGGCAATTGGTTAGCCAATACGAAAGTTCCTGTTCCTGTCCTAGAACTATGCAAAATACCTGGCCAAAGGGAGAAACTTTTGAAAATCCTAGATACTCCAAATAATGTTGATCCTCAAACTGAAGCAAGCCCTCCAAGTCATGTAAAGCCCCCTACCCCTAAGAAGGTCACTTTCTCTAACACTGTGGAACGAACCTCAAATAATGTTTTTGTCGATCCTCCTATAGTTCTACATACTAGTGACCCAAGAAAAGAAGATCATCCCCCTTTCTATGTATCATTGATGATAGGTGATCTTCTTCTACACAATCGTATGTTAGACTCAGGATCTAGTTCCAACATCATGACTAAAAAGGTCATGCAATAGCTTAACTTAAGAACTACAAAACCATACCAAAATGTATGTGCCATGGATTCTAGACTAGTTAAAGTTGAAGGAATGATTGAAAATCATTTGGTTAAGTTGGCTAAGTATCCAGACATCTAGATTACCATGGACATCCTTGTTATCGATGTACCAGATAAGTGGGGAATGTTGCTTTTTAGGAAGTGGGGTGCCACTTTAGGAGGATCAATCCAAATGGATTGGACCTATGCCACTATGCCAACATCTGAGATTTCACTTGTAAAGTTGTATTCCGAAAAAAGAAAAAAGATACCATGTTGAAAACCCTCAAAAACCATTGAATGAGTATGTTTATAACACTGATGAGCATGGAAACTATCAAATCAACTCTACCTTCTCGAAACCTATCCAAGAAGAAATAAAGAATGAAAATTTTAACGAATTGTGGAAAATGAACTTTGGTGGAGCTTACTCTAGAGCTGGTAAGGGGGCTGGGGTGGTCATTATTTCACCAGAGGGTAAGGTTTTTAACTTTGCTTTCAGATTGGAATTTGAAGCAACCAACAATGTGGCAAAATACGAGGCACTTCTACTAGGCATCGAGATTGCCAAGGACATGGGAATCAAATTGCTTAGTATTAAGGGGGATTCTAGCCTAATTGTCCAGCAAGTTAAGGGTCAGTTTGCATGTAAATGTCAGAGACTTAAGAAGTATAGAAATGCAATCTGGGACACATATCGCCCATTTGAGATGTAGAAAGAGACTCATAAGTTTTTATTTTTACTTTTTATTATTTTTATTTTATTGAGCCGACATGTGCCATGTATGGGACACATATCGCCCATTTGAGCTGTAGAAAGAGCCTCTCGGCCCAATAATTCAATTCAATTATTCATTTTTTAATATTATTTAAACAAATAAATACTTAGGATTCTTAATAATTGCAAATAATTAAAACAACCATTTTTAATTTATTATTAATTGAAATTTGATTAATCCATTGAGAATATTGATCTTATTAAAAAATTTGATGAAAATTAATGTCATTATTAGCTTTTTAGCACAAGGTATTGGTATGATATTTATGGACATGGTAAAGGGAGAAAGCCTCTACCTCGGGCTCCAAAAAAAGCTTTTAAGAATATATGATTAGGAAAGACACCTCAAAGGTCACAACTTGCATCTTCCTAAAAGTATTCTTAACCTCTATGGCATTAACAATATATAAGATTCTAATCAGTAGGAAAAATCCATATCATATCTCCAGAGGTTAGCACCATTTATATTATGTGGTGTTAATATGGGGATATTAGCACCACATATATTATTTTTTGGCAAAAGAATTTGTTAATCTTATTGCGAATGACATGCCACATTTTATGTGTTAATTAAAGAAATGGTGTATGGTACTCTGACAAGTACAATAAAGTGGTGATAAGTCCTTTGCCACATTAATATGTGCAAATAAAATTTAAATATGAGGGTTTGCCACTCTATACCATACATAAGGTTTTTTTGTCAATAATTGTTTTGGTTGTTTAATTTTTATAATTTTTTTATTAAGTATCAGAAAATTATATTAAAATACAAAAAATAATACATGCAGAGTTTTCATGACACGTGTCTAGAACTTTCCAGGGCATATACTAGAGATCATTACACCTGTCCATAACTTTCCCTTGGTGTGGGAAACCAAGTTTCCACTGTCAAAACTTAACAGATTTGTTTGGTAATCTAACCAAGCTAACAGAAAATGAAAAAACACGAAAGAAATTGGAAAATATTGAGACCTTACAACTTTCACCATGGTTCTTCAACAATTGGGCACGACTTGAAGTACTCGTCGTCTTCCCCAGAGAGAGCAGGTTCGGGGTCCTAGTGCGGATTCGTAACGAGGGGAGGTGCTGACATTTGTTGTTGCTGGTTGTTAGTTTGCATGAACCCTTCATCATTATTCCCCGTTTCCTCCATGCCAGGTGAAGATTATGTCGCGCGTCTGGTGTGTTTGATGTCCTGGCTCTAATGAGTTTCCTTGGAAGGGTCTTGCTGGTTCAGAATTGGAGATGCCAAGGAAGTTTCCTGACCAGTGGAGCTATCAGAATCACTGGAGGTCGGTGGAGAGGGAGCACAGTCATGTTCCCAGAGCAGCTGGGCAAGGACATTCTTCATTCACCAGTAATGGGAGAGTCTTTGCCACAAAGTTTGTGTGGAGCGGTGACAAGCCACAACTCCAGCTTCCCAATCATCCACTACCTTGTGCACACTTAGGGGAATATGGTCTCCATTTTCCTTGGATATGGAACGATGCAACTTTTCACGAAGTCTTGCTCCCCTGGAGCTATTGCCTCTACGAGGAGTGGCCCCGATTCTGAGTAGAATTGTTGGTGGGTGTATTCTTCGGTTGGTGTTCCTATTTACCTAAATTTCCCTAGAGCTTGAAGTCCAAATGACGATGAAGCGACTAGAAAAATCTGTGAGATATAGTTTGTTGCTCCAACAAAATCTGTGTGAAGCCATCGAGCCATGATGACCAAGAACCCAATGCTAAAACCGACGACGATTAAACTCCTTTGATGTGTGGATATAGCCATCAAGCCGAAGTTTGTGTGAGGTGACCAATAGTACAGAGCGGGCGTTTTGTAGGCTGGAACACCTTCCCGTAGGGGGGAGGGGGGGTGCATAGATATATGGGAGGCGGTGACAGCTGCGACAAATGGCCATTAATGTCGAGTCCCACCTCCCACCATGTCTAACTATCTCAAGACACCCGCATCCGAGGGTTTACTTTTTATATAATTATTACTTCAATTAAATAAATACATTTTACAAAATTATTATTGAAAAAAATAAAGGATGATACATTTTAAATTATTAATATTTTAAAGATGGTAATAACAATGGTTTAAATTAAAATTTCATAATTTTAGTGGTAAATATTTTATCTTAATAAATCATTTATGAAATTTTTTGATGGATATTAGTGCCATTAGGAAGATTTGAGCTCTAAGTAGGGTCACAGGGCCTTGGACATGGTTGAGGGAAGAAACTTCTACCTGAAGTCTTATAGGAATTTTTAGGAATCTATGGCCAAGAAAAATACTTCAAACCGCTGCACATGGCCTTGTGAGGGTGTTCTTAGCCCTATGTGTGTGGATCTTAATACGATTATGAGATTTGATCATTAAGGATCGAAGTAGCAGTATTTTACGTGGTTATGGGAGGAAACCAAGCCTTAGTCACTAAAGGAAAATTTTAAGGATCCAACTCTAACAAATCAAGGCGATCCTTGGTTTTAGAATAGTGATATGGGTGGAATTTGAGAGGTTTTAAGAACTAGGTATAGGTCTTGGGACCCTAGACATGGTTGAGTGAGGAATCCCTAACTTTTCATACACTTCAAATTTGAATATATGACCTCTTGAGGGCATCCTTGACATATGAGTGGGGATACAAATTCTATTAGGAGGATTTGAGCAATAAACATTGGTATAAATGAATTTGACATGTTGAATGGAGGAATCTTTGTCCTTAGTCCCTAAAGGAGTATTATAGACACATAGGGCCCATAACAACAACTTGAATCACCACATATGACCTACACTAGGAATCCTTTGCCTCTTAGTGGGGATATTAGTTACCTTAGAAGGAATTGAACAATAGGTATGGATCTTGGGATTATGCACATGGACTATGAAGAAAAAATTGGACTTACACTCTAAAGGAAACTTCTATGCATAGAGGGCCATGAACAACACCTCAAACCACTACAAATGGCCTATGAAATCTACACTTCACCTCTTAGTGCAGGATATTGATGACAAATTAAAAAGTTGTTCAACACTAAGTGTGGGTCTAGGAAATTAGGACCAGTTTAGGGGAGGAATCCTAAAAATTAGGCCATAAAGGAATCTTCTAGGTATCTATGGCCTAGAGTGACAATTCAAGCTACAATATAACACATCTCAAGGGTATCATTATCATGTAAGTCGGGGTAAGGGATCTATTGGAATATTTTGAGTAGTAGGTATTTTTTGTAAGGAATTTGACATGGTTTGGGAAGGAAGAGTGAGATCTTACTCTAAAAGAATCTTATGGGTACCCATGGCCATGAGCAATACATAAAACCACCACCTAAGAACTCTTAGGGTTACCCTCTCCTTTGAGTGGAGATACCAGTAACCAAGCTACAAGAAGTATTTCCAGAGCAGTTGTCAATGAGACCAGTTAGACTTTCAATTGTAAAAACATACAACAAAAAAGGAATCATTCCAAAAGTAATATTTCTAAACATGCTTTTCTTGAATATGTATATAATACTACAAAGCATCCCTTTAACATTAATATTACTTCTATTAGATTTACTTTATTTCCATATAAATATAAAAATAGATCAATGTCATGTTAAATTTTCAGAAATATTGTGAAAATCCCAAAGGATGTACGAGGTGATCTTCGATATATGCCAGTAGGGATGTCTGATATATGTGTTAACAAATATGTAACATTTTTTAAGAAATGTTTCCCACTTGTCTATTGTCCCTTGGATATAGGATAGACAAATTTGTGGGGCCTCTTTCTTCTTGATCTCTTCTATGTGTTCTTCTTCTTAATTTTGCAACAACTCTCTCAAATTCAAATTGTTTGATTTCGTACCCATTCTTCTTAAATATCTTCAACAAATGGTCTAATTCTTGTTCCATATGATCAATCGTCAGAGATTCTCATGGCCCTAGTCACCAATGTATTCTCATATGGTATCTCATTCACTAATTCAATCTAGGTAGTGATTAATGTTATCAATGGTATTATTAATGATGAAATCATGAAACTGGTTAGTGTGTGCTTAAATTCAACCTATTTCAGTTTTCAAGGAAATATTTATGAGTAGATTGAGGGTGTTGTTATGGGTTCATCTCTCTCCAGTCATTGTCAATTTATATATGGAGAACTTTCAAAGGTGTCCCTTGAGATATTCGCCATTGAAACCCAAATTATGGAAGTTGTACATGGATGGCATTAATATAATCTGGCCACATGGACAAGAGACCCTCAAAGAGTTCTTTGATCACTCAAACAATAAAAAAGAGAATATCAAGTTTACAATGGAAATAGAGGAGGATAGAAACATACATTTTTTGGGATATTTTATTGTCTTAAAAATATGATGGCTCCTTGACACAACAAGTATACAAAAAAAGACACATGTACGTATGGATATCTTCACACTAAATCATATCACCTCTCAGCACAAAACTTGATTTTATCAATACTTTGGTGACTAAGGCCATGGGAACCTATAATGATGACCATATTGAACAAGAATTAAACCATTTGTTGAATATATTCAAGAAAAAATGGTACAAAAGAAAGCAATTTAAGAGAATTGTTGCCAAAGCAGGAAGAGGACTTGGAACAAGAAATCAAGAATAAAGAGGTACAAAAATTTTCCTAAGCTATATTCAGGAGACAATAGACAAGCTGGAAAAAAATCTAAAGAAGGTAAACATAGATGTGGCTTTCTTCCCCCCAAATACAATTTGGTAGAATGGTTGACTCAATAAAGGTCCCATCAAAGCCTCATTGATACAAAGGGGGTTTACTCGATTCCATGTTCATGCAGTAAATTGTACATTGGTGAGATAGGAAGATCCATATGTAAGGTTGAAAGAGAATTGCCTTGATCTTAGAGATGATAGAATTAAAAAATGACCATAGCAGAACACGTGCATAAAACCAGTCACCAAATGTGCTTGGAGAATGCAAAAATCATTGTGAAGGACAAAAATTACACTTACAGAAAAATAAGAGAAAATTTGGAAATCGAGCTAAATACTAATAATATTAATCGTGATGTTGGTGTTAGACTAAGCAAATCCTACAAACCTTTGGTTCACACTTTGCAAAACTTGCTCCAGAATTTTAACACCCAAAATTAATAAAACTTTTGTCTGTAAAATAAGTTGGTGCAAGTTGGCTCATTCCTCTAGAGAGAAAATGGTATGAATGCTTGGGTGTGAAATACATATTTGATGAGTTTTTTTCACTTTCAGGGATGATCCTAGAGCACAATCAAAACTAATGTAACAAATAATTCAACGCGAATTTCAACACCATGAAAATTTGTGTTTTTCAAGAAGTCTTTAGATGTATAATTTTGAAGGTTTTGTCGATTTAGATGTTCAAGTTGTCTTTCTGCTTTCTCTTAAAAGTGATTAAAGACATACACAAAGCTCTATCAATGAAGCTATATCAACTCTAAAAACAAAATTTATTTTTTTATTAATTCACATTTTGTTAATGAGAAAAATTCATGGTCCAAATATTGTATAGTAACATTGAAATTCCTCGTGTTATGAATAATGTTATATTTGCTATATATTTATTAGATTTAGATATGGATACACCTTATATTGGTTGGCTCTTATTTATAAATATTTTTATGGGAGGGATATGATTTATAACCTCGACCTTTGAAGGACATCGAATTCGAGTTACGATTATGTTGAGGTGGTCATACATCCTCCCATACCCTGAAATTTTGACAAGATTGAAGCCATCCAGATAAATCCCTTGGTTATATACCCTCAGCCAAACCTTACCTTGGTGTTGGAACTAGAAAGTTTGATCCTATCCATCATTTGAATCTTTGGAGAGAAACATGATACATACGACATACCCTTTCTTTGGGGCAAGTGCTAACATAACCTATCCCTTTTTCTTTCTTTTTTTCCATGGATCTTCGCTACGCCCCTGCGAGCCTCATTTTTCTTCAATCTGTACCTTTTTTTGTGTTATGGGATTGGACTATTTGTCATAACTTATTCTTATTTCGATTCGTTGTACTCTACCCTTACCGACTAGGTGTAAACCCCAAACTTGTTGCCATTTTCAAATGGATATGCTCCTCATTGGATCATATTCTTTAGCACCAAACCTTTCCTTAGTTTTGGATGGGAACAACACTTGTATGAATCACACTTCTTTCGGATATTCGTTAGACCCCACCTCACCTTGAGTTTCATATGGAATGGATTGAACTCTTCTTTAGAGACTTCTTCTTGTGGAGATTATTATTTATATAAATACATGTTGGCTATTATTTCTTACTTTTATAGCTTGTCGATTGTGGGTGATCAAGAAGGGGTACTTTGATACACAAAAACTTAGAGTTATAACCTTTATAAACATACCTTTTCCCCATACTTGAATGCGAAACGAATTACTTTTTGCTTTATGTTTATTGGTTCATTGGTGGATTGATAAGCAGTTTGCATAAAAGTTATACTTTGGATGTTTTGGAAGAAATATTAGATTTTAGGAGTGATCCATTCACCCTCATTGATCTAGTGCTTCCCACAAATTCCTACATGCTTGCTTGCATGAATACTTAGAGTTTTGTTGAAGAAGGACAACATGGTGCGTCTTCCATCTCAGTGGCGCACTTGGAATCTTTGTTCCTTATTCTTGGATCTAATATTACCTTAATTGGTTCTAATTTCAAGTTTCAAGAGCCTCCAGTCATGCTTATAGTTGTTCTCATCAATTTTGGTGTGAAAAAACAAGCACCTCAAGTCTCTTTTTAAAATTATAATGTTGGGGATGCGATGTCAGATTCTTCTTATGAGTTTACTGATATTAAATTTTGTGAATCATTGAATATTTTGGAATCTATATCAGATTATTGATCTAAAGAATTCGCTCTCCATGGTCTTGGGAATCCTCCTTCCTACTCAATCACATGTTCATATCCTCACAGTGCTAGTAAAGATGGAGACCTCTTGCATTAGCTTAGACACTTGCTCCTCACATCTGGAGTTGAATTTACCTCGCATGGTTCAATGTTCAAAGATGCAACATCTCAGTTGCTTGGGTTTACCTCACATGGTTCGAATTCTCAAGCACATTTTCTCTTTTGTCAGATTATCTCAGTTGCTCTACATGGTCCCATAATATGTTATGCAGTTGTTTATGTTCCTGATTCAGTTAAGCATATTCATGTTCTTCCAAAGAGGAAGATTCCTCCAGACATAATCATTTAGTTTGGAGAGGTTCACATGCACTGTCCCAGGATACGAGTGCACACAAGGACAATCACTCTACAAACTACATCTCTGTGGAGCATTATTGTAGAAACATTTTTCAGAAGTTTTTTGATATAAAATCTTGATCTTGGTTTTTCCTACTTACTTTGAGAGGGAGGTTTCCCATGAGGTTTTCCCTATTTTCTTCAGTTTGTTAAGCAGTTCCTTTTACATTTAGATTGAATGGGTGATCTTTGGTCTTAGTTGTTAGGGCCCAGGTTGTCCAAAGTCAGGATTAAGGGGGATGTCGGGATTATTAGTAATCCTCCCTTTGACCACATAGTCTATTTGTCTAATTTTCTAGCTTATGAGGTCATATTCACTTCACTAGTGCATGGGGGACACACCTAGGGGAAATTTTCCATTTACTACACATGATTGCATGAATTTAAGTTCCCCATGGACGAATCCCTATAATTTAGTAACCTGCTCTAAGTGCCACCAACAGTCTCCTTCAGTTGACCTTGGTAGGTAATTAGTTATGTTCAGTTATGCTCCACTTATCATTAGTTAGATCACAATCAGTTAGCCTAGCGGAATTTTGCATAATTGAAGGGAATGTGGGCACCTTTGTTCACCTACCCTCATCAATTAACTAATTCTAGACTGAGTTAGTTATCTGGGTTGCATTAGTCAAATCCGGTGCTGATTTTCCCACACTGAGTTGGCTCTAGAGTCAGTTTGAGTTTGTAGATTCAAATCATATCTTAGGAATTCGAATTATCCTATATGTATAACCATTGTATTACATATTATTTACTGAATATGTGTGTATTAATACTGATTAATGGATTATGATTATTATTCCAATTATTGGTCTCATGAATGTTTTTATTCTTCATGAATTATTGATCTGAGCTATTGATATCCTTCTCTCTCTTCTGCAATTCTCCATTTGAATCCTCCAGGCATGATGATCCTAATGCTTCATTGAATTTTACAAATATGAGGCCCCACCAACACCTCGATCCTCATTTAGCTTTCCATGCTATTACAAGGGACAAGCAACACCTCATATATGCACACACCTTATAAAATTAGAGGGTTAAAAACTCTAAATGTATATGGTTTATTTCAATGCACTTGGAACTATTCTAAAAAATAATTGCCACTCAAAATTTGATGCAAGTGTGTGTGTTCCAAGTTGGTCATTTAATGTTTATTCAATCAAATATTATTTGCATGCATCCAAACCTAATTAAAACCTGACCCCATTATGCATGATATATTTCCATGCAAAAATAAAAATAAAAATGCAGGTCGTTGAGAATGTGGTGATGTCAAGACATTGGTTTATGTAATGTCCCTTCTTGGATTTTGGAGAAAATTACAATTTGGGCAAATTCAAGCTTAACTAGTCATGACTCTATGGGGTTCCAACTGACACTAAATTGTCCCGAATTTGAAATGAAATGGTATGGTTAGTATTATCACATCTCAATATGACATTCGAACACTTTGATTATGACTTCAAGCCTCCGTAACTTGGTTTGGGGCTAATGAGATAAAGTGCAAGTTTCCTAGGAAAAAGTAGTAAACTAGTATTTCTTCGTTTGGCTCCAAACACCACCAAACATTTCCAAATTCCTTATGGAAGGACCCTATGGGTTTTAAAACATACTAAAAAACCTCAGACACTCAATGGCCGAATCAAAAAACTCATTTTGACATCTTATTCAAGTAAGCACAATTTTAGCTAATTTCTAGCTTTGGACTAGTGAAACCCAAGTTGATACAAATGCACCCAAATGACTTCTAATTTTGTATGAAAGGAATTGAGGGGTATTAGGACATCCCAATGCCTATTATTAATTCTCACAAACTTTCCAAATGATTCTAAAACTTGCTTTTAACCCTAGGGAAAGAAGGATAAAAACACTAAGAAAATCGATGTTAAAACCCCCAAGGGTAGATGACACTTTTGGCTCTCCAAATGCAGTACAACCCTCCAAACTTTTAGAACATAGTATGGAGATGCAACCATCAACTTTTGTCATTATTCATGGTTATTAAGCTTTTCAAACTGGTTATGAGGCACAACATCTATATGGTAACTTTCAATGAATTTGCTTAATGGAAATGATATTAATAGCTCGATTTTGACTCATGAAAAGTAGATTGAATGGTTCAGATAATCACATGACATATAAAGACCATAAACATAATTCAAATGGCTTCCCCAAAAGAATTAAACAACATAGAAATTCCTTCATACAAATTTGATATACAATTATTTCAAAGTGGAAGTCAAATACATGAAAACTAGACATTCAAGAGCATGGGAATGCAAGCCTTTCGCACTGGAGTTTCTTGGATTTCAAGCTACAGAGAATATGGTCATCAAAGTACAGAGTCATACATAATTTATGGCTTCCCCATCATCATCAAACTCAGAGAAAATTCTGCATACAAATTTTATATATAACTCTTTCAAGATGGAAGCCAAAGACATGAAAACTAGTCATTCAAGAG
>LPNX010747934.1:342533-371396 GCA_001517045.1 Pseudotsuga menziesii | reverse complement strand
TATTTATATTGTGCATAAAAAATAGTGTAGGAGATGAGTTGTCATATATACCTACCCCATAAAACCCCTAACTCATAATATTTTAATATATCTTATATTCTTGTAGTACATCTCTTAGGAGGCCCAATTTTGACCTCAAATTCTCTCTAATGGGAATGCAAGTCTTTCACACATGGATTTCTGATATTTCAACTTACAAAGAATATGGACATAAAAGTACAGAGCCATACATCATATACCCAATCGTGGGAATCAAATATACTCAGCAAAGTGAAAGCACCACTCCAACAAGTGCGTCGTCAACATGAGAGTATGTATAAAGAAGAAGGAATGAGAGAAGGGGGAGATAGAGAAGTCTTGAACTGTATGAGCCTCGAACATGCAACTAAAACATTTCATTTAGCTCCAAATGAGAGGTCTGATGTCCTCACCATCAACCAACTTGGAAATGAATCCAACTCCCTCGAAATTGGTTCACAAGCAGAGAGAGTGAACATTCACCGTGCAATGGACAAGCAAAAGCTCTCCAAAATTCCAAAGGCCAATTGACAAATGATTAGATTCATGAGGTATCCTAAGGTCAAAATTCCCTCTATGGGCTTCCTCCAACTCATCTTAGTGGTTTAGTAACCGCTATGACACTTGTCTACCTCTCTGTGCTCCAATTCTTTCCCCAATTTGAATGGTTGCCCCTAACTCCCAAATGTTCCCTCTTGGTGGTTATTTTTAGTCATGTCATGTCATATTTTTCATAGGTGTGCAATCAGGTCTGAATTTGTCATACTTGTCGTAGAATATTACATCATTTGTTGTCATAGAGTACATGGAATCTCCTTGCAAGTGGCACACATTGTGCTCTAGTCTCTTCCTCTTCCATGGGAGTTATTCTCCTTTACTAATTCGAATTCATTGGCTCATGATATGTTATTTGGTACCACATCACCCTCTAATAACGTTACATTCCCCATGGATTCGAATTTGAATGAATAGCATGCCAAGTGTGTGGGGAATCTAGTCACCCAAAGGTTCGACAAGCTTCCAAGTGTCTTCATGAACCCATGCCACCTTATTGCCTTAGCATTTATCATTTATGTGACCCATTTAAATGTGAATATGGTAAACTAAAGTCTTTTTGGGTCCTATAGCCCCTTTATTACAAAATTTAAGTCTCCATCTCAACCTAGGGAACTAGTAAGTTGGTGAGACATTATTTGCAAGTTATTTGAATGGGGCCATGATAGTTCAAGTCTTTAAATCCATGAAAGGAAGGATGCAAAACTATGATAGAGATAGTAGAAGAGTACGGATGCAGATTGGACTAAATCTAGGACTACTTTTACAAATATAATAAACAAAGTAAGCAAACTTCCAGACTTTAAGCAACAACTACATTATTTTCTAAGGTTTCTACAAATTATTGGCAACATGCAAGTTGAAATAAAGGTCTCTAAATAGATGTTTTGTATGGAAGTTAATATTGAATTCCAAAGCATGGGAATGAACTTGGGCTTATTGACTTCTTTACTAAAGGGAAAATCTTAGCAGCCAAATGGGTGGTCAACACTCTAGAGGGTGATGTCCCATGGAAAACCCTTATAACCCACAAAATTCTTCAATGAATTCGCATTGATCAAATCATACAACCATTTTCTTTTTGACTCGTCATTGAATCTAGTCACTACTTTAAAACACATGGTTCCTTTATGCTCATACTTTGGGGAAGCTTGGAAACAAGTTGAAAGTTGGCTATCAAGGATATTTTTAGGAGCAAGCAAGGTTGGGACCTCCTCTTCTAGCCTATATGGACTTGGAAAGTGAAAGGCAATACATTGTTGATGTCCCACAGTTCTAGGCTTGAAGACCATGCAAGAAGGCGCATTTAAACTACTGGGATCTTTGGGACTTGGAAAGAGAATGATGGAAAGAGTTGAGGGACCCGGAAATAGAAATACATTGTTGGACTAAAGGACACTTAGAAAAAACTATGAGAGTATGTTAGAGAATACAACTAATGCTTCACTGGTATTCTACATAAAATACCTTTAAAAATTGCAAATGTACAACTTAGAGAATGATTTTTTAGAGGGTTAAAAGCAAAGTTAAAACAAATTTCATCTCAATGGAAATTGGTTGACCACAAAGATGAAAAACCTTTCTTTAGAAGAAAAAATCACCCATTGAAATTTTTGAACCCTTTAATTTTGTCCATGGGCTAATGTTCGCCCCTAAAAATTTCCATGCCAAGGAACAAACCTAGATACAAGTTTTCATATATTGCATCTGAAGATCCAAATGCACCATGACAACTTTAAATATATGTGTGTGTGTGTGTGATGGAATACACCTCACAAAAAACACTTTGAGCACTTCCTTTATTTTGAATATGGTACCCATAATAAATTGTTCAGTTATAGTTTTTGTAATACCCTAGTTTTGACCCCATGGTATTTAATTGTACATTATGTATGTATTGTGATTGAGATCATGGCATGGAGCTCAAGGCCAAGGCCAAGGCCCTGCCATTGATTGATGTTTTGTGGATAGGTGATCAAGGTTGATACCTATGGTTTTGGTGCTGAGTCAGACACTGTATATTTTGATATATCATTTAGATGTACAAATTAATATAATACCACAGCTAACTATGGGACTGCAAACATGAAAGAGATGGGGCATGATTCAACAAGGGATAGGGTGGGGATTTAGTCAAACCCCCTAAGCCAATAGGGTGTGACCAGATGTCAATGGGGAAACCCATGAAACCCTCAGCTACCTTTTTGTCCTTTGTCCTCAATCATTAAATTCTTCCAGAAGGTGGATGAGGCAGTTAATGCCTTGGGCGGAGCAAAGCATGGCAGTCTGATGGCTTGACTGAGCAAGCCTACAATTTTGTTGTCTGCAAAACTCGTATTCTTGCCACTGCAGCAAGTAAACCCACGTGCAGCATTGTTGTTCATTTATGTTCGTTTTGTTGTTCGTGGGGTTCATTCTGATTAGTTTTTCATGCGCGAGTTGTTGGTTCACTACCCTAAGTCATGGAAGAACAATTGTGTTGTGTGTGTTCAGTGAATGGGAAGTGGAGATCACTCAATTTTATGAGAGTGTAGTCCTCCATGGTCTAGGAGTGTTGTTGTGCAGTGGTCCATTGTTCAAAACGGTTTGTTTCACTCTCCTGGGTCGCGGAAGTGTGGTTCCGCAGTGATTTTCTTTGTGTTGCAGAGTTAAGCCTGTGTGTTGTGTTTTCCTTATGGATTGTTGTGATGTGCATCATTGTTCTAGTTTGAATACCAAGGAGTGGAAAAGGCCTATAATTGGCTGATAAACCTACTGAAGAGAGGAACCTCATAGACAGATCAAGAGGGCTGGTAAATCCTTTCTACGCACCTGGAAGAGCACTAGAAGGGAAGGTATGGCCTGAAGGACTGTGTAGGAATGAAGGGAATACTTCCTTGTGTTGGGTGGTGCAAGTATTGAGGAGGCTAAGCCAGATCTTGTGTAGAAGTCCATAGCTATGTGGTTGATCTCACTAGCTTAGCAATTCTACTTTTCCACTGCCTTAGCAACCTGATAAGCCCAACTGTTAGTTGGTTTGGTTGTGTCTTGTTATGTGTTAGCTTGTTTCCTTGGACAGTCTAAGAACTTTGACTGTGTTTTGATGTGTGTAATCTTGTTGTTCCCTAGTTCCTTGTGGAAATTATGCCCAGCTCAAGGGTGGCAGTGTGTTGAGAGATTAATCAATACATTCAACCTATGGCTGGGTGGAACGTTGCAGTCACCTAGCTAGTTGCGGGACAACTCCATCATCAAGATAAGTATTCTCTGTCATTCTTGTTTGTGCATTGAAGTTGTTTATGAATGAATATGATGAATTGATAAGGAATAATGCTTGCTATGAATGAATAGGATTCATTGTTGCATAAGTATCTCTGTTATGCTTGTTTATTCCATGTATTTCTCTGTGAATCACTAAGTTCATGTTGAATGTTGGATGATGACTAAGTAGAGGTTTACTTCTGTATATTCCCTTGCATTTTACTTCTATAGTTGCCTTGTATGCTCAATGCATTTTGTTCAAGTCCTTGGAGGTTGGAAAAGCCTGGTTAAAGAGTCAGTTTGCAGTTGAATTGAGGGTTTCTACACCCCGAGATACGCCTGCGGATGGCAGAAGGGGGGTGGCAGAATAAAGAGTTCAAACAGAGTAGAATGTGAGTTTTCCAACTTCCGAGATCCGCCTGCAGAAGGTGGAATGTGGAAATCCGAAGAAAGAAGAAGGCATAAAGTGTGTGTTCCGATTATGGGGATCCGCCTGCGGAAGGTGAACGACAGGAGGTGGAAAACCAGAAAAAGGTTAAGGCAAAGAGTTATTCTTCTTATTCCCGAGTTCCGCAGCGGAAGGCGAAAAGGCGAAATGTGAAAGGTGGTAAGTCAAAGGGTTAAGAGATCATTCCACGGGTTTTATGATTCCTGAGTTCTACAGCGGAAGGCAAAAAGGTGGAGGGCGGAAGACAGAAAGTGGATGGAATGACGCAGTTGAAAGTTGGTTTTCTAATTCCCGAGTTTCGAGCGGAAGGAGGAAAGCGTGAGTGTGGAAGGCAGAATTGTGTTAAATGATCTCGTCATTTGTTAAAGTTCTGATTCCCAAGTTCCGAGCGGAAGGTGGAAAGCGGGAGTGCTGAAGGTGGAATTCTGATTACAGGATTCAGTCGTTTGTTAAAGTTCTGATTCCTAAGTTTCGAGGTCGAAAAGGCGGAAAGTGGAAGCCCAGAAGGCGGAAGAGTGGTCGAATATCTCCACCGCACAGGATGTTCCGATTTTCAAACTGCGTAGCGAAAGGCAGAAAACAGAAGTGTGAAGGGCGAAGTGCGGAAAGAACAGGTTCAGTGCAGAAGAAGGCTTTTTTGTGCACAGAATGGATCTATTAATGGCGGAACAATTGTTAAAGTGATGTATAGGGGTTCTTAATCCTGAGAACGAATGTTGAAGAGTGTGTTAGCGTCCATGCCATATGTTTGAAAGAAGAACAAGTGTTCTTGAGGCAAAATTTTAATAATCTGCATTATGGGATATAGGGACATGACAGTATGGTATCAAAGCTGTTGGTTGCAACACTAGGGCCTAAATGGGCCGAGTTGAATAGTTAACAGAGCTTTTGGTGACAATAAGTAAATGGTTTTCTAATTATGAAATTTTTATGTAGCTAACAAATGTTGTTTAATAACACATTTTGCAGAATTATAATGCAGTTGGAAAGACGGTTTTGGGTCAACCATGAGAACCTACGACATGTATGATGATGCACAGAATCCCTATGTGCATGGGGAAGATGCTATGGGAGAAAAACGTTAGAGTTGGAAATGCTGATACAGAGTATAATGGCAGAAGGCTTCAAGAGACTCCGCCAGACATTGCAACCACCATGAGAAGCTTAAGAGTGGAGATGCAAAGTTACAGGGCATATAATGAAAGGCTGGTTAAGGCTCAGGAAACGCAGAATCAATTGAATGCAGCCATGTTATAGAGTTTGACAGACATCTAGAGGTGGATGAACTCTGAGCATCAGGCAATAAATCCGGAAGGAAGTAAAAGCAATGCCAAAAGAAGAAAGAGGTATTCCAACGAATCTTCTGACCCTGAAGGATCCACTGGGGGTTCGAGCTCTTCATCTCACAGAGAAAAGAGAAAGAGACGCTACAGAAATAGCTCACGTGATGAGTTTAAGCAGGAAAGATCGCCTACCTTTAATGGTGAGATAAAGACTGGTCAAGAAGCTGAAGCTTGGCTTCTTGGGATGAGAAAATATTTCTAAGTCCATGACTATTCAGGAAATATGAAGGCTAGGGTAGCCATCTTCAATTTGACTGGAAGAGCATCCATATGGTGGGAGCATTTCAGGAAAGTAAAGAAGATCAAGGAAAGGAAGATTATGTGGAAGTAGTTCCAAAAAAATTTCAGGAAGATGTACCTCTCTGATAGGTACTATGATGACAATATCAAAGAATTCCATGAGCTAAGATTGGGACAGCAGACCATGGAAAAGTATGCAAATAAATTCTTGGAGCTATTAAGGTATGTCAGGTACATCAGAGATGACAAAGTGAAAATCCAACGTTTTTTGTGTGGATTGCCTCGGTCTTACAAAGACAGGATTGAATTTGATGAGCCTAGAACTCTAGAAGAGGCTATCAGGAAGGATAAGTATTGTTATGATCGGAACAAAGGTAAGCCTGATTATCATAAGGCCTAGAAGGATAAGAGGAATGAGTAGTCTAATCAAAGGAAGAAAGGTTTCAAACCTTCTAACTTCAGGAATCAGCAAAAGCAACCATCACAAGCTGTGACTAAGCCAACCAGAGTGATGGGGGAAAAGCCAAGAGATCCAAAGGAGATTAGAGAACCACTCCAATGCTGTTGATGTGGAGGACCCCATCTGTGTAGGAGTTGTCCACTTGGAGAAGGGTATGTAAGGCCATCTTACAGCATCCAAGAAGCATAAATTGTGGATCAAGTAGCAAGGACAGTCCTTAGGATTTATGCAGCACTGGAGGATCGCCAGGAAGATCACTAGTCAATTGTGGTTCAGGTTGCAGGTAAGATTGTTGAGCAATCTATTTCTATTTTAATTGGCCTTGGTTCTACTCATAGTTATATTACTCCTAGAGTTGTTGAGGTTTGTGCTTTTAAGAAGTTAAAAAATATCAAATCATGGTTAGTTCAGCTAGCCACTGGAACTAAGAGAAAGGTCAGTGAAGAGGTAGAAAAATGTCCATTGGTTATGAATGGGCTAGTCACTTGTGTAGATCTAAATGTTCTACCACTTGGTTCCTATGATGTTCTCATTGGAATGGATTGGTTGGAAGAACACAAAGTCAAGCTTGACTGTTATAACAAGACTTTTGAGTGCTAGTATGAAGAAAGCAACTTAAGGGTTGTAAGAGGCATCCCAAAAGTGATTTCTGTTAGACAGATTTCAGCCATGTAGCTGAAGAAGTTCTGTAGGAAAAGTTGAAGTGTATGTAGCCCATGTGTTAGAGGCAGCAGAGAATGAAACTCCTAGGTTGGAGGACTTTCAAGTGTTGCAGGATTTCAAGGATGTTTTTCCTGATGAGATTCCAGGGCTTCCTCCAAAGAGGGACATTGATTTCACTATTGAACTTATGCCAGGAGCAGCACCAGTGTCTAAGACACCCTGCAGGATGAGTACACCAGAAATGCTAGAGCTAAAGATGCAGTTGCAAGAGTTTTTGGAGAAGAAATATATCAGGCCGAGTGTGTCTCCTTGGGGAGCACCAGTTTTGTTTGTGAAAAAGAAAGATGGTACACTTAGGTTGTGTATTGATTACAGACAGCTAAACAAAGTCACTGTGAAGAACAAATATCATTTTCCTATGATTGATGACCTCTTCGATCAAATGACATGAGCAAAGGTGTTTTCCAAGATTGACTCGAGGTCTTGTTACCATCAGGTAAGAATCAAGGATGAAAACATTCATAAAACAGCCTTCAGAACAAGGTATGACATTCTTAATTATTCAAAGAATGAGGAAGAGCGTGAAGAACATCTGATATTGACATTGCAACTGCTCAGAGAGCATAAGTTGCATGCAAAGTCGAGCAAGCCTGACTTCTCTAAAGATAGGATTCATTATTTGGGTCACATTATCTCAGATGAGGGCATATCTGTGGACCCTGAAAAGATTGAAGCCATTATGAATTGGCCAACTCCAAGGAATGTGATAGATGTAAGATCTTTTATGGGCCTTGCAGGATACTATAGGAGATTCATTGAGGGATTCTCCAAGGTTGCACATTCCATCACCTCTTTGCAAAGGAAGGGGATAAAGTTTTAATGGACACCAAGGTGTGAGGAAAGCTTCTAGCAGTTGAAGCATCTTCTCACAAGTGCACCAATTCTAAAGACTGCAAACCCAGAGAAAGATTTTGTGGTGTGTACTGATGCATGTGGACAAGGTCTTGGAGGAGTTCTTATGCAAGATAACGATGTGGTATGTTATGAGTCCAAAAAGTTGAAGGATCGTGAGAAAAACTATGCCACCCATGATCTAGAACTTGCATCCATAGTACATGCTCTCAAGATGTGGAGGCATTACTTAATGGGCAGAACGTTTGAGTTAAGGACAGCCCATTGTGATCTGAAGTATTTGTTTGATCAACCTACTCTAAATGCTAGGCAAGCTAGATGGTTGGAGTTTTTATGTGAGTTTGATTTTGAAATCAAACACAAAAGGAAAAAAAAAAAACAAAGTGGTTGATGCACTCAACAAGAAGGTGCATGAAATGCACTTGGCATCTTTTAGTATTTTCCAACCAGATTTGAGACAACTAATTGTTAATCATACTGTTGAATATGAATTGTATATGCAGGTAAAAGACAAATTGCAACAGCAAAATCTTGAAAAAAGGTATAAGGGATATAAATTGGAAGAAGATGGACTTCTTACTTATAAGAACAGAATTTTTATTCCAAATGTAGCAGACTTGAGGAGAATGGTTACGGATGAGATCCATCAAACTCCATATTCTAGTCACCCAGGATATCAGAAGACAATTGCTACAGCCAGAAGGCAGTATTTTTGGCCAGGAATGAAGAAGGACATCGCTGAATATATTTCAAAGTGCATGAAATGCCAGCAGGTAAAGGTTGAGCATCAATACCCAGCAGGTTTATTACAGCCTTCCCAATCCGATAATGGAAATGGGAAGTGATTTCCATGGATTTCATTACAGGATTGCCAATGACTTGGAGACAACATGATTCCATCATGGCTGTGGTCGACAAGTTGACAAAGGCAGCACATTTTATACCTGTCAAGTCCACTTATAAGACTGATGCCATCACAAAAATATTCATGAAGGAGATTTTCAGATTGCATGTTACCTAAGGAAATAGTCTCTAACATGGATCCTAAGTTCACTTCCAATTTTTGGAAGGGTTTGTTTGCATATTTGCATACCAAGTTGAACTTCAACACTTCCTACCATCTTCAGACTGATGGACAAACAAAGAGAGTGAATCAAGTGTTGGAAGACATGCTTCGCATGTATGTGATGGATAAACCAACCATGTGAGAGAGTATTTACACTTGGTAGAATTTGCTTATAATAATGGACAAGAAGTATCCTTGGGGATGAGTCCTTATGAAGCTTTGTATGGCAGAAGGTGTAGGACACCTATGACTTGGGATAATCCAGTGAACAGGATTGTGCTTGGTCCAGAATTGCTCAAGGAAATGAAGCAAGAGGTTACAAAGATCAGGTGAAATCTAAAAGCATTACAGAACAGACAGATAAACTATGAAGATAAGCATAGAGTGGACAGAGAGTTTAGTGTTGGAGATCATGTTTACCTCAGAGTGAGGGCAAGGAAGAGTTCCTTGAAGCTTGGAAGTTGTGCCAAGTTTTCACCTAAATATTGTGGGTCGTTTGAAGTGCTTGAAATAATAGGGCCAGTTGCATATAGACTTGCATTTCATGCTATCACTAGAGCTCATAATGTTTTTCATGTTTCGTTGCTTAAGAAATATGTACATGACCCTAACTATGTGATTGATTGGGATGTGATCTAGGTGGAACCCGAGGAAGAGTCCAAACAGAGCCATTGCGCATCCTTGACAGGAAGGTCACCATGCTCCAGAATCGAGCCATTGGACAGGTAAAGCTGCAATGGGAGCACTATAGTCCTGATGAGGCTACTTGGGAGCGAGAGGATGCCATGCGATTGGCACATCCATTTTTGTTCAATTTTGCAGAGCATTGAGGGTGGTGCTAGTGTAGCATTTTTGTTTAAGTTGTAAAGCACTGAGGACAATGTTGTTGTAAGGGGGAGGGGATTGTAATACCCCAGTTTTGACTCCATGGTATTTAATTGTACATGATGTATGTATTGTTATTGAGATCATGGCATGGAGCTGAAAGCCAAGGCCTTGCCATTCATTGATGTTTTGTGGATAGGTGATCAATGATGATACCTATGGTTTTGGTGCTGAGTCACACATTGAATATTTTGATATATCATTTAGATGTACAAATTAATATAATACCAAAGCTAGCTATGGGACTGCAAATGTAAAAGAGATGGGGGTATGAGTCCACAAGGGATAGGGTGGGGAGTTAGTCAAACCCCCTGAGCCAATAGGGTGTGACCAGATGTCAATGGGGAAACCCATGAAACCCTTAGCTACCTTTTTGTCTTCTATCCTCAATCATTAAATTCTTCCAGAAGGTGGATGAGGCAGTTAATGTCTTGGGCAAAGCAAAGCATGGCAGTCTAATGGCTTGACTGAGCAAGCCTGCAATTCTACAGTCTGTAGAACCCGTATTCTTGCTTCTGCAGCAAGTAGACCCACGTGAATGCATGCCCAGTCCATCATTTGGCTTTCACCTGAGCGTTGTTGTTCATTTATGTTTGTTCTGTTGTCCATGGGGTTCTTTCTGATCAGTTGTTCATGCACGGGTTGTTGGTTCATTACCCTAAGTCATGGAAGAACGATTATGTTGTGTGTGCTGAGTGAATGGGCAATGGAGATTACTCGATTTTATGAGAGTGTAGTCCTCCATGGTCTAGGAGTGTTGTTGTGCAATGGTTCATTGTTCAGAACGGATTGTTTCACTCTCTTGAGTCGCGGAAGTGTGGTTCCGCAATGATTTTCTCTGTGTTGCAAAGTTAAGCCGGTGTGCTGTGTTTTCTTTGTGGATAGTTGTGATGTGCATCCTTGTTCTAGTTTGAAGACCAAGGAGTGGAAGAGGCCCAGAATTGGCTAATAAACCTAGTGAAGAGAGGAACCTCACAAATAGATCAAGAGGGCTGGTAAATCATTTCCGCACACCTGGAAGAGCACTAGAAGGGAAGGTATGGCCTAAAGGACTGTGCAGTAGTGAAGGGAATACTTCCTTGTGTTGGGTGGTGCAGGTATTGAGGAGGCCAAGTCAACTCTTGTGTAGGAGTCCATAGCTCTATGGATGAGCTCACTAACTTAGTAATTCTACCTTTCCACTGCCTTAGCAACCTGATAAGCCCAACTGTTAGTTGGTTTGGTTGTGTCTTGTTGTGTGTTGGCTTATTGCATTGGACAGTCTGAGAAACCCAGTTGTAAGTTGGTTTGACTATGTTTTGATGTGTTTGGTTGTATGTAAGCACGTTGTTCCCTAGTTCCTTGTTGAAATCATGCCCAGATGGAGGCAGTGTGTTGAGAGATTAATGAACACATTGGCCTATGGTTGGGTGGAATGTTGCAGTCACCTAGCTAGTTATAGGACAAATCCATCATCAAGATAAGTATTCTTTGTCATTCTTGTTTGTGCATTGAAGTTGTTTATGAATGAATATGATGAATTGATAAAGAAGAATGCTTGCTATGAATGAGTAGAATTCACTGTTGATAAGTATCTTTGTTATGCTTGTTTATGCCATGTATTTTTCTGTGAATCACTATGCTCATATTGAATGTTGGATCATGACTAAGTAGAGGTTTTCTTGGGTGTATTTCCTTGCATTTTACTTATGTAGTTTCCTTGTATGTTCAATGCATTTTTCTTAAGTCCTTGAAGGCTGGAAAAAACCTGGTTAAAGAGTCAATTTGCAGTTGATTTGAGGGTTTCTGCACCCCGAGATCCGCCTGTGGAAGGCTGAAGGCAGGTGGCGGAAGAAAGAGTTCAAACAGAGGAGAATGTGAGTTTTCCAACTTCCGGTATTCGTCTGCGGAAGGTGGAAATCCAGAGAAAGAAAAAGGATGAAAGTGTGTTTTCCGTTTCTCGGATCCGCCTGTGGGAGGTGGAAAACTAGAAAAAGGTTAATGCAAAGAGTTATTCTTTCGATTCCCGAGTTCCGCAGCAAAAGGCGAAAAGGCAAAGGGTGGAAGACGGAAAGAGGATGGAACAACGCAGTTGAAAGTTGGTTTTTGCATTCTCGAGTTCCGAGCGGAAAGGGGAATTCTAATTAAAGGATTTCATCGTTTGTTAAAGTTCTGATTCCCGAGTTCCAAGCGGAAGGCGGAAAGTAGGAGTGCGGAAGGCGAAATTCTGGTTAGAGGAATTGGTCATTTGTTAAAGTTCTGATCCCCGAGTTCCGAGGTTGGAAAGGCGGAAAGTGAAAGCACGGAGGGCGGAAGGCAGAAGAGTGGTCGAATATCTCCATCACACATGATGTTCTGTTTTCTGAACTGCGCAATGGAAGGCAAAAAGCGAAAGGGCGGAGTGCGGAAAGAACAGGTTCAGTGCAGAAGAAGGATTTTCTGTGCATAAACTGGATCTGTTAATGGCGAAACAATTGTTACAGCGATGTACAGGGGGTTCTTAAGCCTGAGAACGAATGTTAAAGAGTGTGTTAGCATCCATGACCTATGTTTGAAAGGAGAGCAAGTGCTCTTGAGGCAAAATCTTAATAATCTGCATTATGGGGTACGAGGATGTGACAGTTTTGACAACCTGACCCAGAGAGAACATCAAGTGAGGTGCTCAACATTTGCATGGATAGCTAGCCTAGGGATTTGACCCTGTGACCTCCTACTTGCTACTCATTGTGCTCAACTTTTCAAGCTGGCCCATCGACCTACTTAATAAATTATATTGCTCAAAAAAGATGTTTATATATCAACACAAAATATAATCATAATTAAATAAATAAAATATATATACTAATTCTAAGCATGAATGTAGAGTATTTAAGCAAGAAAACCATCCCATCAATTTCAAAGTTCCATTTGAATATGTAGTCTCATTAACTCAAAATCAAATAAAACGAACCCAATTCATCTATTCATTTGTTGTTAATTATTGTAACTATCATACTTCCATTATATGAAAACACAATACAACCTTCTTCACTGTAATTAATGGAAATGCATTCCCTAATTATGTTTTTATAAATTATAAATTACATCTTTCATGTTTACCAATGTATGCAAATTAATTTCAACTTTTCATGACAAATATTCTAATTTATATAATATACTGTGCTATTTTATCATTCTACTATTCTTTATAAATTATAAATTACATCTTTCATGTTTACCAATGTATGCAAATTAATTTCAACTTTTCATGACAAATCTTCTAATTTATATAATATACTATGCCATTTTATCATTCTATTATTGCTTTATTATTGCTTTAATGTTATAAAAATTATTAAGGTTAAATTATTGTTTGTATGTATTATTTAACTTTACAATTTTATCTTATATTATTGCAATGTTGTGTTATTCACAATAGGAAATCAAATTTTGTATTTTGTTTTAAAAAAAGCAAAAAATAAAAGTTTAGTTTTGAAAAACTTTTAATTTTTTTAATAAATATATTTTTATAAACTATAAATTATATTTTTTATATTTATTAATATATCTACATTAATTTCAAATTTGCAAGATGATGAGCCCACATGGCATCGATTCAAAATCCGTAGGTATTAGCTTACAAAAAAAAAATTGCAAAATCATGATAAACACCTAATATATTTTTTTTCATTTTCGGTTCACCTACCCCAGCGAGGCTTGCTACGTTCACATGAACAAGTCCTAGGGGGTCACTTAAAGGGGCCCAACCCCATTCGCTCAACCCCATTCACTTTGATTACAAATCTAACCCGATGGAAACATCAAGTCAGGCTCTTATATAGCAATGTATAGCCACCCGAGGATTTGACCCTAAGACCTTTTGCTCACAACTTACAACACTTGACCAATTGAGCTAGCCCACCAAACTAATAAACACATAATATATATAGTATACTATATTATTTTATTACTCTCACTAACTTTAATTTAATATACATTATTGAAGTTACATTTATTGGTATGTATTATATATCTTTTCATCTACATTTTTATTGGTGTGTAGTATTTACATTTTGAATTTTACAGCTACATTTTTATTGGTGTGTATTATTTACGCTTTGAATTTTACCTTGTTTAGTGTAACATGATGGAACTTTACATTGTCTTCAATAGAAAAATAAAAAAAACAACTTTGTTTAAGTTTTACTATTTTGGTTTCATAACTTCAGTTATTGTCATAATTTTCTCCATTCCCTAGTATAGTAACAAAGATCTTAGTTAAATAATTATTCATGGATAAGGTGCCCTCTTAACAAGGGCCTTAGCTAAATAAATTCTTAACAAAGGCTTTAGCTAAATATTTATTAAGATAAGGTGCTTTTGAGATCCTCATTAAAAATGAATTTAGAACAAGGACCTTAGATAAATAAATTCCTAACAAAGGCTTTAGGTAAATATTTATTAAGATAAGGTGCTTCTCGCTAAATATTTATCAAGATAAGGTGCTTCTGAGATCCTCATTAAAAATGAATTTAGTCCAATTTGTTTAAAATTAAAGATATTGATTTATCTCAATTTAACACTCAGAACATAGTGTCCCTAACACATTGGCTCCCTAATAAATACAGAAGTCAATCAACCTAACACATCACATTGTGAGTTAGAAATATTGTAACTATCTCCTATATTTAAGCTCACGGACATGTTAGCACAATTATACAGAGGTTGGACTATATATATCAAATTCTCATATTAAGCATGTGAAGAGTTTAGCACATTGTTAAATTTTGCCACAATTTCCAAAAAAGTATTGATATAGGTTTTGTCATGGAAAAAATACACACCCCACATAATATTGAATGTCATCTGGAACGCTCATTAATAATTTATTACTCTTTCAAACTCCTCAACTTTAGGGTATATTTTCCAACCAAAAAACAATCCTAAACTATCTTTAAAAGATTGTCTTATCCACTAGAGTAATTAAGCGTATACATAATCTAGAAATTTTATTTACCCATATAGTTGATCACATGCAATGTGATAGCTTGCATATTGTCAACTATCATCAATATTTGCTTCAATCTACAAGACCTATGTTTCTTTATCCTCATTAGCATCTTACAATCCAACATTTGGTGAATCTGCAACTGATTGATAGTTAAAAAGAGGAGGTAGTAAAAGGGGCAACCTTATATATATAAGGTCTCAACCGAGCCAAACATCAATTCAATGTGCCTTGTTTGTGGGGCATAGGACCCTCTTTACCCAATGATTTAACTGCTAAAGTTTGCAGAGTTGTACATGTGATACCCTCTCCTGATTTGAACCTACATAGTGTTTTTATAATTATGTGCATTTAGTAGATCATGCATTTGTCTGTTCACATGTATATTTATACGATACTTGTCATAATAGCACCATACCATGTAAATTTTATAACTAATATATACTTGTTCTTTTTTTGCAATCAATGGCCTTGTATCTTTACCAATGAATGCCTTCAATGCACTATAACAGGTGAGGTACTCTACAAGTGGTATCAAAGCTTTGTTCACCCAACCTTTAGCCATTTTCTCATTCCAGCGTGTGGCCATTTCTAGTTTCTCATTTTTGCTTTTAAGCTTGTGACTCTAGCAATCTTCTCCTTGAGACCTGTGATCGTTTCCCATTCAACTCTTTGGCCTATAGCCACTTATTTCTTTAAGTTGGCTAGACATTTAGTTCACTTCTAAGAGGAAAATGTTAACCAAAATTATAATTGCAAATATTCTCAAATTTATTGTTATTTCAATATTATTCACGTCTTCTGTAAAATCATAACTGCAAAATCTGAATTAAAATTAAGGACAACCTCATGTTCAAAATCCTAAACCACCACTATCAAGAAGGGTCAACAGACCAAATCAAATTGACCAATTATAAACAAGATGACAATGAAAATTAACACCAAAATTAGGACCAAAGCCCAAAATTCACAAGTCTAGAGTCATAATTCAAAGTTGTATTGCAAATAATAATTAATCATCTAAAGCCCAAAATTTTCAGCATTGAATAGAACGACGCCCTACCTGCATGATCTCTAAAATTACTCCCCTATGCTGGTCCAAAATCCAAATTTCACAAGTCTAGAGTCATAGTTCAAAGTTAACCCCCTTAAGAGCAACTACTTGTATTGCAAATAACAATTAATCATCTGGAGCCTAGAATTTTCAACATTGAATAGAACTATGCCCCACATATTTGGTCTCCAAGATTACTCCCCTATGTTGGTGAGGTGGGCCAATGATCAGCATTTTGTGCTTTAGGTCTCTATGTCATTGATTGTGTTCTTGGAGCACCTCCCCACTTATCAAGCAAGGCTCTTCTTGTCAACATAGTGTTTGCTTCTAGATCTTCTTCTTTTATCTTGCTTAACTAATTCTCTTCCATGCCCAATTTGTTGTTCGTGGAGGTTGTCTGCTTGTTGTGCAAGACATTGAACCCCAATCAATGCACCGTTATTTCACCCACCTATATCTACGCCATTTGAGAGTTATGCCAAATTCATTTATAATCATTTTAGAGGTTTAATCACGTATACTCTAAAAAAAAAAATTATTTATGACAAATCTTGAGATCACTCACTTGTGTTAGATGTTGTGTGAGTGCCCTTGTAATTGTTTTAGATGTTGTGTGTGAGTGCCCTTGTATTTGTTTTAGATGTTGTGAGAACACCGACATATTTTAGATGTTAAAAATGGATGCACTTATTTTTTGTAGCTTTTCTGAGTGCAAGGAGCAATTTTGAGATACATCGCTAGACTCTAGAGTTTTAATGTGGTAACAATTATAGTTCTTGCATTTAGATTTATTAAAAAATTCCAAGATCACCCACCAATTGTTTGACTAGGTTTACACATAGAATTGAAGCATTTAAGATTTGCAAATACTTGTGTGATTATTCGTTACATTTCTTATATTTTAATTAATGTTGGAAGATTGGTTTACTATGTATGAGGTTAGAATCAATGAGCTAGATAGCTAGGTCAAATATCGATATCATTGGTTGCAGCCACATGGCCCTCGGCTTTAATCTATATTGGCTGCATGTTGTTTTCATCTTGACATTCTTTGATCCATTTGCCCAGGAGGGAAAGGGGACAACAACCCAAATACTAGGTCTGTTATGGTGGAAATAACAACTACATTGTTGGATTTTGGCAAAGAAAATTCTTTATAGCTCTTTGACCAATGTTGAATTATTCACATATGCAATTGTTGGAGAGAAACTTAGCTTATCATTGGCCAAGAGAGTTCTCTTTCATGATACCATGGGCTTCGATGTTATATATACTAATTTGCTTAAGATTTATCCCATAGCATTGACACTTAAATCCAAGAGCACCTACAGGGGTGGAAAGATAAATGACTTTGATATTAACTCTTTTAGGTTTATTGATTTGCTTAGGGATATTAAAGACATGAGTTTACCAATGAGTGAAAAGTAATTCTCATGCAATCTCCATAATTTGCAACGTCCCCTGGAGGTTGGTGAACGTTAAGAGCTTTTAATATTACATCATTTAAATTCACTTCACATAATTCTCAACATTTTTGCAACTTCTCATTGTTAGTTGTATGGGCCATATGCCATTGCCACCATACAATTGTTCTTGTAGCCCGACATTAAAGAACTTGGACACATGAAGAACTTATTGGACATACAAAGAGGTTTTCAACCAATCATATTATCACCAAGGAAAATTTTAGCGACGAAATTTAGCCCATGCGCTAATTTTTGAAGTTTTTTTCAAAAAAATATTCGTCATTTTCCATTTTATTCCAATATGATTCGCGCCTAAATTCCATAAGATTAACCAAGAATTCTAAACTTTAACAAAATTATGGATCCTTAAAACTTTCCTTGAATACCACATATTTCATGTAATTTTCATATCATGAATCCCAAATAAAATACTCCCCCAAGTGTCTACATAGTAGAAATAAATGTCAATATTCCCTAGATATTCAAAATATTTTGTCCTTACAATAAATGAGTGCACTTCTTATTGGAGAAATACATACAATATTCAACCATAACCTTTTTACACTTATGGCATTCCTTCATCTCATAACCAAATGAGAGAATTCACTTCCCATCATACATTTTAGTTGCATTTCAAGTTGGATTTTAATGAGTAATAAGAAATCAATTAGATTTAAGTGTCCAGAAAGAGGAGAAATAAAGCATTTTCTGGAAAACAATGAGCATATTAAGCAATTAAGCATTCTAATTCAACTCTTCTAAATACGTTGATTGCAATGCAAATCAAATAGATTCGACTTTCAAAAAAGAAAACGAAACCGAGATTTTCAAAAATAGCAATGTGCACATCGAATTGGAAGAATACTAATACAATGTACTTTGAAAGGGAGAGAGACATTAGCACATACCAAAAAAACAGTAACGATGGTGATCAAATTAGATAATATGCCCTAGAATTGCATTGCAATGCAAAATAGCAATGGTTCATGGAGATTACCATTGCAAGCATAACCTGCAATGATTGCATTCCATGTTACAAGATTTCATTTAGGGTGCAATCCTCTACAAGTTCAAGAAATGGGATTTACTTACTATGCAATTGACATCTAAATGATATTGAATTTCAAAATTTGTTGAGATAATCAAATTGAATGCCAAATTTTCACTTAGTTCTTTCCCTAAACATTAAGATAAGATATTTACTTTATTTGTTGCATAAACAAGGGGAGAGAAATAAAAAGAGTGACCAAAGGAGGACTATTAATGTGGAAAGGAAAATCATATTGGAACATCATCATCATCCCCACTAAATAGAATGGCATTGTTTTTTACACCCTCCTCCCCTTCCTTGAATTGCCATGCAACCAATTAAAACGAAGAAGATTAGCCCATGAGTAGATTAGATCATAATTGTGTAAAATGGCTAGTGACATTTTTGCCAATTGATTGCATATAACATTCTATATTTGACAGTGAAAAGAAGGACGTACTCCTATTAACAAGATAAATGAGGTAAAAATAAACAATAAACAAAATAAATGCATGAGAACCATTGATCCAATACATGACTACACATACAATCAATATGCAAGTATATTCAAGTTATGCGAAACATTATAAAAATATAAAATAAAATAAAAAAATTACCAGACCCACAAAACAAAGGATTTTATTGAACAATTACTCAAGTTGAAAAAATAAAAATTATAAGCATGTATGTTTTGAAAAATAAACTTGCAAAGAAATGTTGCTATATTGAAGAGAAACATATCTCACAAACAAAATGCCAAAAAGGAAGGAGAATAACTACAGTTTGTGCCACAAAGCAAACTTTGCAGAAGTAACTATCACAATCTTCATTATATAATTCAATCACAGTGCTTCTCAATCCTTCCAAGTGCCCAATAGCAGAAGCCATGCAAAACATGAGGTTGATGATAGAAAATACAAGATGTCGAGAATTCAATAATCTCACTAGCATGGAGCTTGCCAAGCTCGATTACATTGAATCCGTCTCTCGTATAGTAGGCATGGGATTGGACTCCAAACAAAATGAACAAAATGCAAAGCATGCATGGACATGTCAATTGAAAAGGACATGTTAAGCAAGCAATAGAACCACTAAAATCATCCAGTTGCTAGCATGCATATGAATAGCAGATGGATGGCATGTTGATGGATGAACAATGAAAATGGTTTATATCATCATCTGGTTAAACAATCTCAAAATGAAGAACACCTTGGTGTAAAAATCTCCATCTAGAACCCATAGGCATAGTGTTGTGCACAAAGACTTTTGATGTGCTAAAAAACCCAAACTAGCCCCAAATTTGTAAAAAGTCTTAAAGAGATTAATACTAAAATCCAAATTTGGAAATAAAATTCCCTATTACTGAACACTTCCATGTTGATTGTTGTTAGGGTTGGAATGGGTGCCATAATTGCCCTTAGTACTTGTTGCTTTTGTAATTGCCTAAACCTTGGTGCCCCTTGATGTCTTGCCTTGTCCAGCATTGACTCGTCATGAGTTGGTTGATTGGAGCTTCCACATGTGTAATATAGTGTCTAAGGGGTTCTCTCCCTTTGTGCTTTTGTAATTGCCTGAACCTTGGTGCCCCTTGATGTCTTGCCTTGTCCAGCATTGACTCGTCATGAGTTGGTTGATTGGAGCTTCCACATGTGTAATATAGTGTCTAAGGGGTTCTCTCCCTTTGTGCCCCTATATCCTTCCCAAGTCTTTGAGATAGGAATTTGTCACAAAGAGGTGTCATCTACAATCTTCAAGATATCTTGATTGGTCATCCATTCTCGCTTCCAAGACCAACTTCTACAATGGATCAATTGTGTTGGCCTCTTGCATGCTCGTTGTCGTATGTTGGAGGTCTTGAATTTCAAAATGCATTGCATTCAATTTATAGTGGATGGCCCCTATTCGGCCAAAGCATTACATTGTTGACATTGTAGTTCTATGAGATCCTTGACAATGCCCATGAAACTTAAGAGTGACTATGAGATCCTACAACCCAAAAAATATATATAAAAACAACATACATGGATGTAAATGGAACAATGCAAAGAGTAATGCCCCCTAAAGGAGAAGAAGGGAGGATAAAATGAGTAAGAGCATGACATTATGAAGGGGCATGGGGTAATACTTTCATTGTTGAGCATCCAACATCTATCAAGAGGTGAGATACCCAGTTGTAGTTATGGCATGTGACCTCCTAGCTCGATTTAACAATCTTCTTAAACAACAACCTCCTTCTAGGGGCACGCCAACCTACAAGTGACAAATATCACATGGATAAATTGAACACTGGTAGGGGCAAAAGCAATGCCTCACTATCACTACCCACCAAGCCCCCTTTGACAAATTTAAATATTTTACCTTCATTATAATGCGTGAAATATTAATGTTAGTGGGAGTTAAGGACCCTTTCCTAATATTGATGATGAATCTCAAATTACCCACTGCCTATATATCCTAAATGCCTAGGGATGAGGTTAATTCCAAACCTTTGCATAGCAAATGAACTTCTATGATTATGATGGTGATGCCTTCGTCTCCATGAAATTTTTTGTGATATTTGTTTCTGGATTACATTGTGTTGGAATTTTTGAAACGTAACATTTCGGGTGGACACTCCACCCATTAGCAGGGGAAGAGAAGAAGTTGTAATGCGTAGAAAAGTGCTCCTATGGGGTCCTTCACAAGCCCCTAGCCTCAACTCTTATTGGATTCCCCTTTGCCATACATTGAAAAACAATGTAGCCTTTGAAGGAAGGTTAGGCACCTTCTTTCTATGGGTTATCTTGAGATGTACCCCACTCAACTAGATCCAATTTTTTTAACCAAGTCATTTCCTCCTCAATGTAGAGGTTCTCTTCCTTCATACTCTTACTGCAGCCATTCATAGTCTTGCGGATAAAGATTCCAACGTTTACTGCCTCCCTTTCTGGGTTAAGCCTCCAGTTCCTAAAGATTATGTTGTTTTTGGCACTCCAAATCCTTAAAGCTGGAAATACAGGGATTAGCCTCCATGGTTTCTGGATTATGTTGTTTCCTTTCAGTGTGGACAGAAATTGATGAAATTTAAAAGCAAGGCATCCCAATCAAGACGGCAAACAAGAAAGTTTACTTGAAGGAGAGAAAACCTATACATAGATGGTGCAGTGACAATTTGGAACTGACCAATCTACTTCTCAAGTCATATTAAAGGATCTATAAGACTCATGCACCATATATTGTGGCTCTATGTCCTTTATTTGTCCATATATGTTACAAAGCATTTACAATAACAATCGTCTAAATCATTTTCTCTTTCTTTGTCTCTTCTGCTTTCTGCATGCCAACATACCAGCTTCCCTTCACAGTGTTGCTTCAGAAGTATGCTTCCCATGATTTAATATTGCAAGTATTTATTCCTGTGTATTGCAGGGATTTAGCTCCTAAAGTGAATTGTAGGTTTTCCTTGTTATGATGTTTTGGGCCAGCCATTTCACAACATGATGTTCAAAATCAACTATTCCAATCGTGTGTGCCATTACGTTGCCTACATTCCGCTCTACAATGCAATGCCCTGGGTCATCTACTTATACACTAGTTAGTTTGATGATATAGGTTTCTGCTCCATGGTTTGTTGTTGTGGGTCATCTGTTTTTTGACCAGTGTAAAAAAGGTTTTAAAGGACTTCCACTTTACAATATGATATGATGATACTCTTACCTTCTGCAGCATTGACAATTGGAACAGCATTTTGGGTGAGCTTTCCAACCAAAATCGGCATGCACCCCTTCTGCATTTGTGGACCTGTCTCATTTATACTCTCAATTAACTTGTTTTGGTATCAACTATGAACCTAGTCAAATTGTGAAAAGGTGGCAGGAAGAAATAATACATTATTAATTTATTCATCTTGCCAATTCAGAAGCGGTTAGAAGTATCTATTGATGAAATATGTTGTTAATCTCAGGTAGATAGCAGTAACCCATTTTTCTAATCCACAAATTTACTTTCATGCATTTTATCTGTGTTAATACTTATTGTGAAATACATGAAACAAACCCATATTGAACTTGCCTTGATGCTCCTTTTGAGAGGGTGTTCCTCATTCCAGGGTCTTTAATGGCCTTGTAGGATGTGCTGGAGGCCTCCCTGATGCCACATGTCATCCTGACATGGAGGGCATTTCCCTTAAATTATCACTGTTGATTTTGTCAATGGGCTTTGTATGCCACATGTCCTCTTCCAGCTTGTTGTGCTCTTGAAGCATGTTGATCTAGTAGCTTCCTTCTTCCAAAAATAGAAATGGATGCCTCAATATGTGGAGCACTCCTCAAAATAAGTTACTATCTTCCCTAGAAGGATGCATATGCTTCCATGCGTCCCTCTTTAGCTAGGCACTTCTTCCAATGGTCATTTTGACCATGACCGTGAACTTGAACCTTTTCACGTGCCTTGGATTCCCTTTAGGGAGAACGATTTTATCTTTATTGACTCTATCATTTTTAATGTGCCATAATTTAATCATTAAGATGCTTCATAATGTGGGCACTCCCTCCAATACACCCCTTTGACCATGTCTTAGATTTGAATACCACTTGTCCTTATCCAAAGTCTACGGCACTCCTTGAGTTAGGCCTGAACTTTTCTCAAAACCTGCTGGAAACACAAAGGTCAGATCTGAGAATAATCCATCATAAGGTACCAAGGATTTCTGCTGCATTTATCAGCCCTCCAAACACTGTTTGCTTCTTGCTGGAAGTAAGGTCTCCACTTCTGGTTTTCCTTCTTAATGTGAACCCTTAGGTATTACAATCTAGGCTGAACATTTCAATTGTCTTCACAGCAGTAATACCTTCAAATTGGTTTCCTAATTTAGACTGCTATTATGCAAAAACCTCAATGAATGTATTCCTGAATGAGCAATTACAGCATCCTTAGGCAAGGTCTTCCTAAACCCCATGGGGACAGCGACACACAATGGATGAGGTGTCAAATTGTACTCATGCCTAATGATTCTGGTCCACAAATAGGTTCGGCAACATCAATTAAAAAGTCTCCAGAAAATCCATCCATCATGACAGACCCATTTTCTCCTTCAAAGTATGTATAGCAGTACAGTCATTTTCTCCTTCAAAGTATGAAAGATAATTCCCAGAATTTACAGATCATTTTCAGCAGGCACTGTGATCTTTTAAGCAGATAGATATCCTTTGTAAAAAACTGGTTGTGATATCTAGGAATCATTCTCAATAGTATTTACAAGTTTGCTGCTTTAAATCTTTGAAATCACAAAAATGAAAATCTGCCATCCTCACATTAAATTGCTGATCAGTATCCAGGGGGCTCATCAATAATCCTGGTCTAGCTTCCTTGGCCATCCAAGCCATCCAAATTGTTTTTCCATTCCAGCCTGCTGGCTCTGCTTCTTGTTTTGAAATCAGCATACCCTTGCACAACATCCATAATACTTAGACTGATGGGCTAATCAACATACCCTTCCACAACATCCATAATCTTGCCTCCAAAGATTTCACATTTTAGACTGATGGGCTAATGATAAAATGTTTCAGGCCAGATTCTGCCTGATCTGGATGGCAAGTTTCAGCCATTTTGCCAAAAATATCACTGGTCTCGTTGTATTTACCTTGCCTGTACAAGTATCAGGTTCACAGCCAAGTTCTCTCATTTCATCCAGGAATGAAAATCCAGACTCATGCTCATTCATTTCACAAATAGCCCTCACTACAATAGTGTAAATTTTCAAGTTTACTGAGATACCAAAGCTATCGATATCATTATAGAAATCATGAGCCAATTTGGGGTTTGGATAATTATATCTATTTTTGAGCTACTAAGCATCTATCAAGTGATCTGAAAATTTCCGGAATCCTACTCAGAAGTTGGAGTGAAACTGACAGTTCTTCAACCTAAGTTTCTTCATTGATTCTATGTGTTTCATGGATTGATAGTCTTCTATGATCGTATTGTCTATCTCTGCATGGTAGCTAACATATTGTGCAGTAATAATTCCACAGTGACTCAAATTTTATGCATGAATACTTGGCTACAACAAGATCCAACAAAGGGCTAAGAAAAGTCAACCAAACTAAGTAAAATAACTCTGCTACAGATCTTTGAATTCTGTAAACATAGTTAATAAATATAACATAAAAACTTCTGCTTGTAAACTTGTTCTTCAGAAGTTTTGGTAGTCATCAAATACTACATCAAATTGTTCATAGATAATTTTGTGTTTACACTGCAGGGTAGAGGCTTCCTTAAAAACTCAAACTTTGAAGTGAACCTTGTCTCATCTGCAACTTCAGAGATTATGAAGAGTGTATACAAAACCAAGAAAGACTTGGTCCATCAGAATAAACCACACTTCAACATTTTAGGCATTCATAGTATGCTAACAAAACATAATATTTCATATCTTTAAAAGTATTTTAGCATGGATTCCATAAGCATTCCTGCGAGAATAACAAATCAAGGGATGTGTGACAGCCACAATATCACAATATATATTTTAATAAGGAGACATGCAATGAACAAAAACATTATTCCACTTCTCTTAATGCTTGCACAAACATACATGGGTGTCTATCCACCATTGTCAAGGAAACTTTACCTAAAATCTATGCTTGATTTACATATGCCATAGATACAGAAAATATTGATAGAGCAATCTGTAAGACTACAGATATATCAAAACACACAATCAACAAAAAGGAATCCATTAAATTACATATAGTTCTGATAATCAGGGGAAAACCTCTTCAGAGAAATATAGGCAACAAAAATATTTGACCATGCTGTATTTTGTGTGCTCTGTTGATTTTTCTGCTCCCTATGTTTCTTACTCATGGGTGGCTCTAGCTCCCACTTCACTCAGAGAAAAAATATATAAAAGAAAATTTTTATTTGAGGCTGAAAACATCTATCACGTACTATTATCTGCCAGGGAATATCCAGAAACTTATGAAAGTATCCATACAGGAATTTGGAGGTAAATGTTTCCCAAGGATTTCATATAATTTTTTATACAAAATATGATGGACCTAGTTTTTTGGACATATATGACATGCACTGCACAAACTCATGCTATCAACTATCGTAGTCCACATTTAACAATTGCACAGGAATTTACCTTTAAGCTTTTAGTGAACTGGTTGTGTTGGATTAAGTCATAGATGCCCTGCTACTAGGAAAAGTATATGAATACAATCAAAATCACTTAGTATGTCATAGCTTGGGTGTGTTTCACATTTATAATACATCCACACCCATCTGCAGACATGGAAAATTGTCTTTATAAAGAATTTGTTCAAATGCTGCAATTCCAGTTTGTATAAGAAGAACAATGCTTCTACCCTTAATAACTAACATCTCATAGAAGAGCAGCAGCTCAATTAAAATCATCTATGATGATTCCTTTTCCAAATTAGTTACCTATTTCCTTAGAGCATTGATGGTGGGGTATCTCCAAATGTCATCCATGATTCCATAATGTGTTCATGTTTTCCACGTGTAGTATATTTAGAGGAAGTGGTGCCAATTTTGACAACTGTAGGACGGTGGACCTAAATGCTAAACCATAGTCACAAATAAAATTATAATTTATGTTACAAAATATGTTCAACATGTAAAGAATGTGGAAGAGAATCAGAAAAGTATGTTACTGAAAAATTAGAAACATAATTGGAATATCTTTGAACATCTCACTCAATAATTGTTTATACCAAAAATTTCAAGAGTTTATAAAGTTAGTTGGACTCAAGATTGGGTAGTTAAGAATCTACGATGCATATGTTGAGATGTCAATCACTCTTTAATTCTTACACACTTGTCTATTTCTTTTTCAGTGTATATATCTTCATTTATCTTTTGATCATGAGATTCATTTCTTCTGTTTGAATTGATCAACTAGAAGGTGCTGCAATTTCTCTCAGAATTGGATACAATAAAAGTTTGACTCAAGACTTAGACAACACTTAAACTTCATTGTTTTTGCACCATGTGATTGTCACCAAGTAGATAGAGAAAAACCTTATTATTTTTTACTCTCTATACCCAAGAGGCAGTGTTAACCAAGCTTGAAAAAATCGGCAAAAATCGGTAAAATCGCGATTTTTTCCTCAGGCCGATTTTTCGCCAAGGAAAATTCGCAATTTTTAAAAAAATCGTGGAGGCGCAATTTCCTAGAAAAAATCGCGATTTTTGAGGAAAAAGCACGGATCGAGGGAAAAAAGCGCCCAGGCAGGCAATCCGCGGCCTAGTAAAGCGAAAACTTGGTTTTTTTTTCTCATTTGGCAAATGAGCTTGTTGGAAGTGGAGGAGAAGGGCTTGAGGAGACCACCAACACCTTTGGAGGCTTTCAAACACCATTTAGCATCTCAACCAAGGATTTTTGTGGAGCAAGTGTTGAAGGTATGTGCATTTTATCCATTGTTTTTCTATCTTTTGCCATGCACTGTTTGAAAGATTTTTTGCATATTTGTTTTACTATTTCGTTGCCTATTTCTTGTCTATTTCTTTGCTATTTGTTTTTACTATTTTGCCATTGATTTCCATGCCCCAAAAAATGAAAAACAGTCCCAATGTAAATGGGGGTTTTAAAAAATTAGAATGGAAAATAGCATGCTTGTTTTTTTACTTCTTAGCCACCCTCTTCTTCTTATCTTTCATGGCTTAAAATCTAAATTTAGAGGTATGATTTTTTAAGCTAGAATGTTGCTATTATTTTCCAATGGAGTTTAATGTAATTTTTTTTTGTTTTTGTGCCCTAGGGTTGCATTTGAGTTGAAGGCTTGAAGCATTCCAAATTTCCAATTGCAAAAATGCCAAAGATATTGGACCCATTTTGGCAGTATGGTGAGCCCGAGGATGGCAACAACAGGCAAAATTTGACTTGCAAATTATGTGGGCGTCACATGGCGGGAGGGGTTAACAGGCTGAAATACCATTTAGCCAAACTACTTGGCCATGATGTTGGCCTTTGTACTGCAATGACCCCAGAAATCATGAGAGCTGCCCATGATGCCATCCATGAAAAAATGAGAAAGAAGGATGAGATCGCTGCAAACATAGCTGAGCTTGCAGCTTTTGGCCAAGCAAGAAGTTTAGGTGCATCTATATCTACCACTATCGGTGAGGGTAGTGGGAGGGGCTCCACAGCTTCACCTCGTGGGAGGGCGGGGCACACATCCCATTATGTTGGACCAAGCTCACAACCTTCTATCAAGTCAGTTATAAAGAAATCAGAAAAGGTGGAAGCGGACAGGGTAATGGGAAGGTGTCTTTACTAGAGTCACATACCTCTTAGCATTGTTAAAAACAATCCATTTTGGCAGCTGATGTGTGATGCCATTGCAGTAGTTGGCCCAGGTTATAAAAGTGCCACCTTTGAGGAGTTGCGAGGCCCAATCCTTCAAGCAGAAAAGATGGACATCGGTGCTAGGTTGGCAGAGTTCAAGCAGTCATGGGAGAGCACTAGATGCACAGTCATGTCAGATAGGTGGATAGACGGTAAGGGTAGAAGCCTTATCAACTTCTTGGTGCATTGTCCTAGAGGTACCATGTTTGTGAAATCAGTTGATGCATCGGCACATGTAAAAGATGTGGCACTTTTATGTGAGTTGATGGATGGGTTCATCCAAGATATTGGGGCGCATAATGTTGTGCAAGTTATTTCAGATAATGGAGCTAATTATGTGGCTGCTGGCAGGATGCTTATGGATAGGTATGCCTCTTTGTTTTGGACTCCATGCGTTGCTCATTGCATTGATTTGATGTTGGAGGATATGGGGAAAATTCCCTTTATCAAGGTGGTGATTGATCTAGCTAGGGCCATCCCTAAGTTCATTTACAACCATGGTTTTGTTCTTAGTCTCATGAGGAGGCACACCAAAAACAAGGAGTTGAAGCGTCCTGCAATCACGCGTTTTGCCACCACATTTATTACTCTTGGGTCTTTGCTTCAATGTCAGTTTGAGTTGAAGCAAATGTTTGTTTGCGATGAGTGGCGTGATTGTGCTTACAGCAGGAGAGAGGATGGGAAAACTATTGCCAAGCTGGTGTACACTGATGCCTTCTGGGAAGGAATGGAGGAAGTGTGCTCGGTTAGTGAACATTTAGTGAGGGTTCTGCGACTTGTTGATGGTGATAAGCCCGCAATGGGCTATTTATATGAGGCCATGGATAGGGCCAAAGAGACCATTCGAAATTTCTATGTGGGAAAGGGTACCCCAGGGCATGACAGGCACATGTTGTTATGGGAGTTGATTGATACTCGATGGACTGGGATGCTTCATCGACCCATTCATGCAGCAGGACTCTTCCTCAACCCCGCATTTGCCTACAAATGCAATTTTGATTTTGATGGTGAGGTTTTGGAGGGGCTTCTCACTTGTATTCAGAGGATGATACCTAATTATGACACTCGCAATGCAGTCAATCGCGAGATAGAGGTGTATCGGGATGGTACTGGAGTATATGGCTTTGCTAATGCTATTCGTGGCAGGACCGAATTCATGCCAAGT
>LPNX010747934.1:297983-342495 GCA_001517045.1 Pseudotsuga menziesii | reverse complement strand
GGAAGTGTTTGGAGGCACCATGGAGGCATCGCCACCACCTTCTACACCGCTTGATATATCTAGTCCTCCATCCATCACTCAGCGTCGAGTATTAGATGTAGGCTCAAGGCCTTCTACTGCTACTTCTAGTGCTAGGGGCAAGCCTGACAAGAGACCCATGATATTTTCCCGTAAAAGGGGAAGAGGGCATTGATATTAGATAGCTAGATGCTAGTTTTCCTTAGATACATTTATATATGTTATGTCATTTTGTGTTGTTTAAACTTTATACAAATTTGAGTCCTTGATTGGACAACTATGATGTTTCAGACTTTCAGTATCAACTTTGATGTATCGTTTTATATTTGGCATGACTACATGATGATGATATATATCAGTGCTTTCTTCATATTTATGTTCCAATATGTTTTTCTGATGTTATTATTGCTTTATATGTTTAAAATTCTAAAAAAAATGCATGTATTTTCTATTTTTTAATGTTTGTTGACTTTTGCCGATTTTTCCCGATTTTTTCGCTAATGTTACCGAGAAGTTGTAATCAAGACCCTCGTCGACTTTTTGCCGAGGCCAAGTTTTGCAACATTGGTGTTAACACACTCTACCCTGTCACAACTCTCGTTCTAATACAGGGAGACAGATGATGAAAATGGTAAAACAAGGTAAAACCTCATTGCCTCTCATCTCTGAACGAGAATTGGGAATCCAGATTAGAGCCATTGTTGTTATTAAGCTTCTTTGGAATTTTCATGGAAAATAAGCCCTCTTCTCCTCCAATGAGAATGCAAAAAATAGACATATAAATGGCTGGTGGGCATGATATATGGAAACATAGTTTGTTCCAAACCTATTGCATTATAAATATTAGACAAGGGTCATGCTTTGCTTTCAGTCTACGATTTAATGACTGTTGTGGAAAAGATTGCACAAGAGTGCTTTCTTCCCACATGGTTAGGGGCAAGGCCTTGTAGGCTGCAGCAAGGGCTCAGTATTAGGTGCCCCTTTTGTGGGTTTGGGTGAGTGCTCCAAGTAATTCTGCAAATGGTTGTTAGTAAAAATGGAACAAAACAAAGGAAATAAAAACAAAACTAAATAAAATGCAAGATGGGTAACAGATGCAAACTCCAACAACCAATAGATGCCAAACCACTTCTTATATTGCTCAATGGTCAAGCATATGCAACACCTTGGAGATGTGAGCTCCAAATGGAGGCAAACAATCCTCCTAAGGGTGATCTATTTAGTCCACACCAGATGTCAAGTGGCTCGAAGAACACATGAGGAGATTACTTGCTCCTCTGAGAAAGGAGAAAAGAGAGCTTGGTAAATGCTTGACAAGAGGGAAATGGTGAGCTATAAGGGAGCTCAAGCACAAATCCAGCAGCATAACCTTGCTCTAAGAATTCTCCTACAATTAGCATGCCCATGGCTTTCTTTTATAGGCCAAGAGGTGGCCTAGAAATAACAAGATCCCAATGTGAACCCAATGATCCATGATGTGGCTCCAAAGTACACAAGAGAGACCTTTTAGGGCAACCAAGTGTGTGAAGAGCGAAAATTCGAATTATTTGAGTAAATGGAGCATTCATAAGCCTTCAGTATGTCGTTGGTGGGTGAGGTCTCGCTGTTTGTGTTAGTCGTGCAGATCTAGAAGGAAATCCATGCTACCGCGCAGGCATTGTTCTGGAGACACGCATTGTAGCGCGTATACACAGACTATTAGCTGCGTGGTTGTGTCATTTGACTACTTTGGGGACATTTTTGGACTCAGGCTACTCTTTGGATCTTGTGAAGGTGTCTTCAATTGGGGATGCATGTTGTATGTTGATGGCACTTTACTCTGCAAATTGCGAAAATGTCGCATGTGTGCGATATTTCCATGATAACAAATGCCAAAGATGTATGAGGTTCGAAAGGTACTGTACAGTCGATAATGCATCATCGTTTTTGTGTGTGTTCTCTTTGATGCTCTTAAAAGCGTTGGAAACATAGGTGGATGAATAGACCTTTCCTAAAGAAGAAAGTTGCTAGTGGAGTGATAACTAAAAGTGTTAATTTTATACAAACGAGACGGGCATTCCCATGCTCGTGAAGATGGCCAGAATGGCTACAAAATGAAGAGACTGAGGAATCTATCATAAATTGCTAGGAGATGGATGAAGACAGCTTCAAACCATGGGGTACATGAACCTGGCACTGATATTACTGGTGCCGAAGAAGTAGAAGTCTCGAGAATATGGAGAAGCCCACAGAGGTGGGTGTCTGGAAGGGTGGTGAAGCCATTGAAGACTGCACTATACCAGATATGTTGCTATCATAATTTTCAAACGTCAACACTGCTACCTTTGAAGTGTACGACTCCTCCTAATGCGATTAGAGGTGTTGTTGTCAAGCATAAGGGAGACTACTAAGTTAAGGAGCACTAATGACTCTCCTTACTTAGTCTGAGGCAACTCTTTGTAGTGACTGAAAGGAATCCCAAGGTACCACTGTAACTACTTCAACTCTCAGAATATGAGGATTTGGCATCGATGAAAGCTGAAGAATCGTGACAAGACGAGGGTCTTGTCCTTCGAACCAAGATCATGCAATAACCAATTGTGAGACTCACGGACCTGACACAAGATTGGTTGGTAAGCGTGGGGCTTATAACTTCCTTTTTAAGATGTGAACTTGGGGGATAACCGACGGCAGCATATTGCAGGATGGAACAGAGAGAGACAAATTGTTGATGAGGGGTGTTAGGGGAGACACAATACTGAGGGCATAGTGACTGACCAAACTGACCATGCTGGGGTAGGAATACGCAACTACATCGATCAAAGACGATCAGGGGTTGCTGCAAAAAGAATGGGTGGTTCCCACGGTTGTGAGAGTATTGGGGAACCGTTTGTTCATAAAGAATGATTGGTGGGGTCCCAACGGTTTTGGGCATGTTGGGGGACTAATTTGATGATGGACGGGCACAGTTTTTAGTGGATCAAGGAGTCAATTTAATGATGGGCAGGGTTCCCACAGTTTTGAGTGGGTCGAGGAACCTTTTCCAAAATGAAGTGAGGGTTGTTTTGCAAACGTAAAGATGGGTGCCCCATGAATCAATGCCATACAGAATTTTCTTGCGGGAATAATTGAATAAAATTGGTTCCTTCGAAGGGAAGGGGCCCCATTGATGTCTTGGCAGGGGTGATGATACAAAGAAGATTTGCGGAAGGGTTGAATGCTCATGGAGGTATGAGATGGTCGTGATAAATCTTTTTTGTAACTGGTGTCGAGAAATTTGTTGGCTTGCACCATGTGAGGTGGGGGAATAAATGCACAACTATGAAATAATTTGTTGTAGGGGGGTGACTTCCCTTAAGGGAACAAATTTCTCGGGCTTATGGGGGGGTCGACATCATGGGTGGAAAAATCATGATGGGGATTCTTGTGGACGAATAGCCATGGGGAAAATGGAGTGGTCCTCAGTAGGGACGTTGATGGCACATCAATACTAGGATATTGACGAATGTATGGGATGGAGTCGTGTTCTTATAACGCAAAAGTTATGTTAGGGTTGCAGTTATCAGAGGAGAAATGGTGGCCGAGAGGACAAGTCGAATATAATACCTGTGGTAGAAGTCTTGCATGATTGCCGATGGCAGCTAAAATCTTCATGTTCTATAGAAATCCTACACACATGATGCACATACCCAAGTATAGTAAAGGACATGATAAAGGTATGGACAATGCAAAAATAATACTTCAAAACATGGCGCACCTAGGGGTGCCTGTCGATTTGAGTCTCAAATGGAGCACGACAGATGAAAGAACAGGATGTATCATTGTGGAGATCTTGGTGTGCTAATCGTGCGAACGGTTCATCAAACAGATGTATGGTCTAGTCGTGGCGAGGTTGTGAAGTTTGGGCCATATTCTTTTAAAATTGGGTGGGGCTCACTTTCCAAAAATCATTTGTACTATTCGACTTGCATATTCCCTTGAGCACTTTTGCACTTTCTGGCAGCATGGGTCATTTGTTTTCTCAAGTTGCGAGAGCCAGGTAAGCCTAAACCTTTTTTCCACCATGTTTATATGTGGGTAGATTTAGGGTTGGGGGTTGATAGATGCTTGTACAAATGGTTTTGACCTTCAAAACCATCCACGCGAGTTTTTACCCCTTAAGCACGCTAGGGCACAAGAAAAGGGATGTATCTCACGCTGATTAGCGCGAGATACCTTATGTACATGTAATTATTTTATGCACATACTTTGAGATATATATGTATTAATGACTAGTTTTTGTGCTTAATGATGCCGGCGTTGGATCAGTGTCACCACCGCATGCCCGTCCTCATTGTCGTCCACAGGTTGAGGATGTAGGGCCAGCAAGGCCTGTGAGAGCTACGAGGGCGACAGTTGGTGGTGTTGCTCCGAGTGGGGAAGTCGATGGAGGAGATGTCATAGCTACATCCTTGGCAAAGTTGGAGAGGCGCTTCACTGAGATGACGGTGGGCATAGATGAGCAAGAGATTAGGGATCTTAATGACGAGGAGCTAGCACGGATTTTGCAACTTCCAAGTGTGTGTGGACTGGGTTGGCAGACAGTGATGCGAAGAGTGGCTAATGCATGCCATGATGCACGAGTGGGACGAGGGGGAGAGGAGCCTCCCCCAAGGCAAAGACCATGACATGGACCGAGACCAACCCGATGACCATATCTGAAGGTAGCTATAGGTGAGGTTGCATGGCCCTTGGCTATCATGGGGCCTCACAATACAAGAAGTGGTGGAGCATATTGAGTGCTCGACGCTCTAGGTATTTTTCTATGCAAGGCAGAGAGCCCTCTTTTTATATATGTATTGATCATAGCCTATGGGATGCAGGTTTATGATGTATCTCCAATAAGGCTCATGATTCTTTTATTTATGCCCCTGCTGGGCCATTTTTGTTCATGACACTTATTATGCGATATATATACCATTTTATGCGGCATATGTTGTATTATCACATGTATGATGTGTCTATGTGTGATGATGATTATGTTGTTTTATATGTTGATATGGTCTATGCGTAGTAGTTGGTACGTGCACATGATATTAGATTGACTATCAACATATGTTTATGATATGGATGTTTATACATACATAGTTATAGGTACTTGTACACATATTGGATGACTTTATTCATTTGCGCAGGTTGGGTATGATGTATCAAGTGCCATTTCAAGACCTTATTGGCGACCAAATCGACGAATGTGTTGTCACTTCTCAAGACATGGGTGAAGGTAATGATTTAAAATTGTTGCATGAGAAGACTCACTCACAAATACTTGCGAACGAAGAGTCGATGGAGGACACAAAAGACATTGTTGAGTTGCGACACAACTAAATTGGAATCAAGATGTACATGTAAATGCACGATACCGTGGCGAATAGCGTCAGACAAAAAACAATAACAATGTCGTATTTTGCTTGATTATTTCTGAGTGTCCCTAGACAAACTCCACCTTTATGGTATAGACTTTGGAGGGGGGTATAAATGGCCCAAGCAGCTGATGCTAGGATTTTTTACCAACTACTCGCACCATCTGCAAAGCCGATGTAGTTGTTTTGACTACCAGTCTACCATCCATATGCATTGTGAACAAAGGATGTCATTTAGTTTTCCATCTATGGGATTGAAAACATTAGATAATAGAGTGTGAATTTTGGAATGAACAATGGGTTCAAATAGTATATTTTGGTGGTTTCCTGCTTACGTCGAGAATGTGTGTCTTGCCTATGAGTTAGGAGACTTTGAGTGTATGGACATACAGGACTCATAAATGGGGGACCCTGTATGACTATTTAGGTGATGGTGGCAGAGGATTATCGTCAAAGGATGAGTCCTCGTCACATGATGAGGAATCTTCACTAGTGAGTAGCCCAGCCAAGGGGGATACATTTTCAATGGTATATGTTGCCATGGCAGCAATTTGTTTTGTAGGTGTTTCTTGTGGAAAGACACCGTGTTAGAATAGTTGGTCTTGGAGACGCATATGCTCGAGGCGAACTACTCGTTTAGTGCATAAGATGGGGTATTGAAGCGAATAGTGAGAAGTAGCACCACATGCTCGACATGGGCGTGATCCTTTGATTGGTGATGTAGTTGTGGGAGAGTGGGGCCTATTGTGAATGGGAATCATATGGTTGTGGTTCCCGCATGAGGTGCACCCGCTGGCTTGGATATGGTGGTCGATATGAGCGAGGTGTGCTTGGGGTGATGTAGGGGTCTCAGGAGTAGTTAAATCCGGAGACGAGATTTGTGTAACTACATCGATGGTAACCACATTGATGGAAGCTACCTCGGTTGGTGGAGGAGCCATGGGTTCCATTGCTAGTTGTGTGAGACAAATAGTCACCAATGCATTCTGAAATCGAGGGAGATTGGGGCAATGGTGTCTGTAATGCCCACACTGAGAACAGATCAAACACGCTTTGTTGGTGCATAACGATTTGGTCTTAAGGGTCAAGGTGGTTGATGTGCCCCGTGGGGTGCATGCATGACACTGACAAGTGTGTTTAGCAAGCTCCGGAGCTCGCAGAGGGTCGATCACAAGTTGGTTGCGTGACCACAAAGAGCACAAAGAGTAGTGACCCTCATATTGGGTGTATCATGCATGACGAGGGCTATTAGTGTTTAGGGTTGTTATTGATGATGTCGTAGGGTGGGGAGACTCATTCTCATAGGTGAAAATGGTGCACATGAGGTCGTCTGTCGAGGTGAGGATTTCAGGTCGAGGGCTTGAATAAGCCCGTAGGAGGTCGAAATCCTTGTACACACCCGGGCCAATTTCAACATATGGGTTGGGTTATCTTCGCCTACTGCAGGTAAGACATTTTAAGGATTGGTAAAGGCATGGCGGTTAAAGTAATTAAGTTGGTCGAGGGTGACCACCTTCCTGTTAAAGGGGAACATCATGATACGGAAAACCAAGGCAGCAACCACCTTCACGGTGTACATGTAACTGTGACCCAAGAGGATATTGTAATCAAGTTGGGCATCAAAGACTTCAACATCGATCATTACCATCTTGCCCCCTAGCTCAATGGGGACATTTTGGTACAATCCTCGTGGTTGGGATGGGCACCCATCATATGCGCAGAGAGCAATGCAAGATGGGACTAACTTAGGTGAACCAAATCATTTCCAAACATTGGAGGAAATTACGCATATGGATGCGCCTTCATCAATGATACACCGATGAATGATAATGTTCTTTACAGTGATTGGGACTTGGAAAGCAACAGATGATGGTAGTTGTGATTCTCCCTTGTCAAGGTCGAAAGTCATGAGGCGCAAGTCAGAAGGGTCGATGACGCCAAGTGCATTCAACAACGCCTTGCGTTGTGTGGGGCAAGATTGAAGCACTTCTAACATGGACATGGTGTCTGGTGATTGTGACAAGTCGTCAACAATACTAATTGTGGGCATCCTTCATGTGAGGGTTATGAGAGATATGCCTTAGTGCTGCTTAGGTATCCTCAGAATTTGCTCTATGCTAGGGCGTGAAATCTGCAAAGGACCTCCTGAGGAGACGAAAGTTTCTTCGAGGATCGATGAAGGATAAGCACTAGTATACCCTTTGGCATGAGTCTAGAGGTTGACTGATACCAAGTTCATAAAAATGTTTTGGAAGAATCCATCGACTGGGGAACGAGGATCCAATTGGCAAAGGGTTGTTGCAAAACAGCTTGTTGAGGTTGTGGTGCGGAAGGTTCCTGAGGAGGGTTTGTTGGTGCCTATTTCTTTGCTCCCACCTACTATTGAGTCTTGACAGCCAAGGATAAGTGGACAATGGTGAGTGTAATGACCATACTCGCCACAGATTGAGCAAGGGTAATTGGTCCTTAGGTTGGCGTTTTTGCCTTGCTTGGGTGGGTTCCCCCCTGTACTGGTTGGTTACGCTGGTTTAAGTTTTGTTGGGGAAGCTGGTTGCCCCCATATCCTTGCTATTGAGGCTGTTTATTTTTTCCCTTCTTCTTTCCCTGATTTTGAGGATTCGGGGGATTGACGATGTTTAATTGCTCAAATTGTTGAGTTTGTTGTTGCATAGAAGGTTGGATAAAATTAACCCCCATATGTGGCATGGTGGTTATTCCAGGGGGCATAGGTATGGATTGTAAGGCTTATACCCAGAGGGTGGGATATAGGTTGATTGCGCTGCATACGATGTGGATGTAGGCGCGGGTGGTGCCATTTGCGGTTGGGAAACCGTTTGTACTTGGCTTGTATTAGGATAGGCAGGGTTGTACAGTCCGTACTGGGTCTGTCCAAATGAGGGATTTGGAATAGTGGTATGGGGAGCCGACATAATAGGGACAAGTGGGTATTGCGCCATCATGGGTGGTGGTGCAAGAGTTGTTTGTGGGAGAACCTTACCATGGGAGGAAATGGACCCAATAAGCCCATTCACGGAATGTGACATCCCTATAACAGGATGACCTAATGATTGATGCTGAGGGGCATCTAGTAGCATGGTGTACATATACCTTGATTGAGCACAGCTGAGGTCAAAGTGTTGGGCCTTGAGAATCGCTTCTTCCTCGTTTTGGGGCATTGAGGTAGACACATCCTTTGCAATAACTAGTTGGAGAGATTGGAGGAACCAATCCAAAAGGAAAGGAGGTTGAATGTCAATTTTGCACAAAGTGCGGCGACAACGCCATTCATGGATGTGGTCAGCAATGTGTGTCGCAGTGTTCTGTCGAAATTCTATAAGAATTCTGAGGCCTAGGTCATGTCCTATTGGTAACTAAAAGTAGGAGAGAAATGTTGTGGCAATTGTCTCAAATGCGGTATGGGATGCCCAGGTCAAATTTATGTACCACTTTGCAGCTGTACCAGTGAGGGTTCTTTGGAAGAGACGGAGTCGTACCGACTTTGCCACCAGGGAAGTGTATAAATGTTGGCAAATCTTAGCAATTCTTAAAACGCCAACTATTAAATATTTGGCGATATTTTTCTAAAAATATTTCAATTTCTAAGGATCTTATATCATTTATATAATCATTTGGCAACTTTTAGGGTGCAAAAAATTTACCCCATCAAAATTGGGCAAAACAGGGCTTCAAAAAATGCAAATTGGCGAATCTTTTGGAGAAAACATGGAAAAATAGCCCATGGGCTCAATTTTGCCCCTGAAATTATCCTTGTTTGCCACTATGTTGTTTGAGGAACACCATAGATGAGAAGACATGATATGATTAGCAGGATTGTCTCCCTGTTTCCCTTCGAACTTAGGGATGTCCAATGGGAGCTTTTCAAGCATATCGAACCAAGTGGCATCATGAGCAATCGGGTCATTAACCAATTTAGCTAGATGAGAGAGATTTAAACTTGCCAAGAATGGTAGGTTTGCATTGGGGCTCGCCATTGTATTATGTGTATTGTTTCCGGGAGGGGGAGACCTTGAAAAATGTTGCGATCGTCTTTGTCTTCTAGGAGAAGATGAAGATGTAGTGTGGCCTCTTCCGTAAAAAAATGTGAGATATTCCCTCTTGGAGGAGTAAACAAATGTGAGCCTCTTCCGTAAAGAGAGGAGTCAAAAGGGTCCACACTCCCTCCAAGGGGAGAGAATGAGTCAAGCGAGGTATGTCCTTGCCTAGAGGATCCAATCAATATGGCCTAAGAGCAGCCCCGACCAGGAGATCTCCTTCGCGTACAGCGTGGAGAGAGTGGGAAAACACCCCTCGAGAGAGGAAAGGCCTTGTAGTATACAGGACTGCCTTAGGGAGGGTTGTTCCTCTAAGGTGGAAAGTCTAGTATCAAAGTGAGAGGGATGAGTAGTGAATAAACACAAATGGACAAATGCAAAAACATGCCAACCACAACAGATGCAAAATGGTGCAATGAGTGAGTGATATGTGCAAAGATGGCTTAGTACAAAGGTGTCCACATGTAGGTTCTTTTTAAATTATGACTTAAATGAACTTGTATTTAAAAAGAAAAACAAGTGTAAATTCCCTATTAATACCTATCATCCTTCCTCTCAAATGTAATTGGACCTCCCAAATGCACATTGGTTGGTGATAAAGGAATCTACACAACAACCGACTAGTTGAGGTAACAAATAGCCAATTCTACCGACGATGGGACCCATGTTCCAATCAAAGAGACTTGGCAACACCTCTCAACAACAATAGATGACTTCAAGAGTCACTTACACTCACAAATGCTCCTTGGCAAAGCCCTAAGTTCTGGCCACTAAGGTTACCTTGCGTCAAGGGTGGATCAACTGTTGGGCTTAGATGGTATAGTGTCGCCTCCCTACAACAAGTTGAGTGACTCATAGGGAAAAACAAGGCAACTATACCTTGGCTTTTACCTCCTTGGCCACGGTACACTTATGATCTGAGATTTGTTTGAACACTTGCTTATAGCAGGATTTGATAGCACCCTACAGGACAAAATTGCTATGTTACAAAAAAAACTAATGAAACTAGATTGGTGGGCGTTGTTTGGATGCCTAGCCCAATCAATCCTACCAAACTAAAATGTTGTTTTGTTACCTTATGTGGAGGATGTTAATTGGTTAGCATTTACAATGGTTGATTTTATGGGTTTTGATTGAATTAAGGTGTGTAAGGAAGGTATTTCACAATTTCATTCCTTTCTAATTCACTGAAATTGTGAAGAGCATACTTAGATTGAAAAAGTCTTTAGGTCCCTTAATATGTGCAAGTGGGAAATCACATGTGATGTAAGCAAATTGTATTGTTGCAATTAACTAGAGTGCTCAAAACAAAATAAATGGAAATTGTAACTTCAGCTCTAAAGATGCTAACAATGCTTGCAAAAAGGAACAAAATGCTAAGTATGTAATGGAGGTATTTCACACTTCACTCCCATTTCTGATTCACCAAGATTGTATGAAATGCAAGGTGAAGAGCATACTCAAGGAGAGAGGAGTCTTTAGGTCCTTGCTTGTGTGCCAAAAGTGGATTTTACACTACTTTAACTAAAGATGTTTAAGAAAAGCAAAGAAGCATGAGATCTCTTGAATACTAGTGACACCAATGAGGCCCGTTGAAAGCCCCAAGGATGCTTACCTAAGTAGATTTCAAGGGATGACCCCTTTACTTCCTAATCTTAGTCTAGGTGGGCAAATTACTAAAGAAACAACTATTGCAAGTTAACATAGTCCTAGTTCATTAGTGAGCAACAATGGGGTTGTCAAATTGTTGTTGAAAACAATTAAAAAGAAAATAAAAAACATCAGCGTGGGAAATAAAATAACAGACACGCTGCAGCGCGACAGAGAGACTCACTAGCGCGCTATCGCACAATTACGGTTCAAGAAGGTCGCGTTGTCGAGAGAAGGAAATTCGCGCAAGAGGGAGTCTGTTAATGTGCGCGGGTAGAACAATTGTCGAAGGGATATCCGCATTGTCAATGTGATCGGGACGTTGAGACCCATGTGTCTAATAAAATGGTTGAAACGGCATCTTGGGGGTCGAAATCCTGGGATGAAAGGGATGTCCTCTTCACCTGCAAAGCATAAAATACCAAAAATTAGCCACTTCACAAATAACAACCTAATGAAAGAGAAATGAACTAAAACAAAATTGGGTCGTCATAAAAACTGTAGTGGAAAAGATTGCACAAGAGTGCTTTCTTCCCATTTGATTAGGGGCAAGCCTTGTAGGCTGCAGCAAGGCCTCGGTATTAGGTGCCCCTTTTGTGGATTTGGGTGAGTGCTCCAAGTGATTCTACAAATGGTTGTTAGTGGAAATGAAACAAAGCAATGGAAATAAAAACAAAACTAAATAAAATGCAAGATGGGGTGAGAAATGCAAACTCCAACAACCAATAGATGTCAAACCACTTCTTATATTTCCCAATGGTCAAGCATATACAACACCTTAGAGATGTGAGCTCCAAATGGAGGCAAACAATCCTCCTAACGGAAGTCTATTTAGTCCACACTAGATGTCAAGTGGCTTGAAGAACACATGAGGAGAACACTTGCTCCTTTGAGGAAGAAGGAAAGAAAGCTTGGTGAATGCTTGACAAGAGGGAAATGGTGAGTTATAAGGGAGCTCAAGCACAAATCCAGCAACATAACCTTGCTCTCAGAATTCTCTTACAATTAGCATGCCCATGGCTTTCTTTTACAAGGCAAGATGTGGCCAAGAAATAACAAGATCCCAATGTGAACCCAATGATCCATGATGTGGCTTCAAAGTACACAAGAGAGGCCATTTAAGGCAACCAAGTGTGTGAAGAGCTTCAAATTTTCTGAGTAAATGGAGCCTTCATGAGCCTTCAATGCACCACTGGTGGGTGAGATCTCGCCATTTGCTTCAGTCGCACGAATCTCGAAGGAAAATCCACGCAGTCGCACGATTATTGTTCTAGAGACATGCGTTGTAGCGCGTAAAACAAATTATTAGCCGCTCGATTGTGTCATTTGATTGCTTTGGGGGGCATTTTTGGACTCATGCTGCTCTTTGGTTCTTGTGAAGGTGTCTTTGGTTGGATGCATGTTGTATGTAGATGACACTTTATTGTGCGAATTGCGAAAATTTTGCATGTGTGTGAGATTTTCGTGATAACATTGACAATTATGCACATTCAATGTCATGGAGGACTCTTGATACAGATGAATAACAATAGTGAAGAGTTGATTATTACACACAGTTTGGAAATCCTTTGAACTAACTTTGAAACATACTTTTGGGATAAGACACAATCTAGGTGCCACATAGTTCGATGTTTCAAAGCATGACAAGGCTAGGCACAACAATGGCAAAAGTTTGTTTCATGCATAGCTTATGCAGGTGTATTCAAGAGAAAAAGCATAAAAATGATGAATAAGAAGTCAATATTGGAGGGTAATTAAGCATAATTTACCTCAAATAAATTTTAAATTGTTACTTACAATTTAAAGGAGAAACACTCAGAGAGATTGGGTTATAATTTACAATGACCTATAAAGAATATATAGTCAAAATTTTAGTGAACTGTTAAGCTGCATCTATACCCAGGGCACCTTCAGATGTGCCCCATGAGAGAGAGCCATTTTTTCAATCAGAAGGGGTGTTATTGAGAAATTGTGGCCATGGTTGGGCCCCTTGGTCCTTCCTTTAGTAGTACTATGGCTTAATGGCACTGCTGACTACCCTTTGTTGGGGTTTTTAACCCTGGGGTTGGTGTCTGAGGCTCTTAGGGGTTGACCATTGGGTCACATGACCCCGTACCTTGTTTGCTTGCTCTAATGGCCTTTGCTTCATCTACGAGACATGATTTTAGGTATGATTTTAGGTTAGTTTAGACCTAGGTAAGGGTTAGTTCTAGGTTTCCTTTACCCTCCTTTAGCTTCGTTGCTATCCTTTATCTTCCCTAAACCCTCACATACCTCCGAAACAATCCTAGAAATACCTTCTAGGACCCTCGTTCTCCCTCCCCTAAGGTTCGGTCTACCTCCCTAAGGCCATTGCAGTCCTCGGCCTACCTCATTTGGGGCTTGGGCTGCCTCCCTCCACCTTTGGCTTACTGCTGTAGCCCTCTCCTATACCGTCGTTGCCCTAGTTCTACCCTTGGTCATTCCTTCTTGGCCTCCTACAAGCCTCGACCTATTCCCTCTCCTTTCCTTCCTTCCACCCTCGGCCTCTTCTCCTAACCCTCGGCCACTTGTAGCAGCCCATTCCCATCCCTCGACATCCTCCATTTCAGCCTCAATCTCCCTCTTTCTTAGGCTGCTCCAACTCTAAAAAGTCCATCCCTTGACTCCTTTCCCCCCTTCCTTCTCTAACTCAGGGCCTCTTTTGGGTTTAGTTAAGACCTTACTGCTCCATCTCAGCCCTATTTCAAACCTTTGCAAACTATTAGGGCTGCCCTTGCAATGACAACCCTCCTTTCTAAGGTTTGCTCCCCCTCAACCCCTGCATACATACAAGCAAACATTGGTCAATAAATTACATAATTGTTGGTTTGAAATTGTAAGTGAAAGTGGACTGTTAATGCACAAATTTGCACCTTCTTCCTTCATATATCAAGCTGCTTGTACATTTTGTATGTGTGATATGACATTGTCAATACTCTGAAAGCTTGTGATATTGTTGTTAATACTCGATTTCAGACATGTAGTTGCTTATACATACAGTTTGGAGGAAATATTATTATACAACTAGTTATATCTGTTGATGCCTTAATGACTGATATGTTATACTCATACTGTTAATATACAAGGGCTGTTTTAGATGTTCAATGATAAAGAATATTTGTAAATTGGATAACATTTGCTTGTCCCAATTATTGTTGCACATTGGAACTAATTGAAGGACGTTCCACATTCTGAATATTTACACAACTAAAAACTTGAATTGGTTATTGGCTTATCTTTGGATGAGTGTACTTGTATCGTTCATCGCATCAACTCCATTAGGCACTGGTTACTAACTTTACACATATGCAAGATATATTTTTGTGTCCAAGTGTCGTTTGCAGAGTTGTCGTTAGGGCTCTCCCCTAGGAGGTTTCAACTTCCAAAGAAGTTAGAAGACGTGACTAAAGTGACAGTGGTCACTTTCTCCACATATGCTTACTAGTGGCTTGGACTGCCATTTCATCCAATAACAGTGAACAAATGAGCTAAAAATTATGTTTTCCTATATTTTGAAGTTGAGGATAGGACAAAAGCATGGAGAAAATTTGGTTAGTGATATTGTGAGAGATAGATGGGAAGGTAGCATTTTTACTTCAAATTACGATATGGATAATTTGAAATCTTGAAGTTCTTCATAGCATCCAAATGTGATTGCCACTGACATTGGGAAAAGTTCAAAGAAAACATATATGAATGGCACAGCCCAAAGAACTGAACCAATACAAGTCATAGGTGGTGATCATGTTGCAAGAGAAGGTACAAGTTGAGCAAAATCTATTGAAGCTATGTCTCATGGACGACTAGCGTCAAGCACTCAAGAATTTGTTGCAACTTGCAGCACCTGTGTGAGAACAACCAACACGCGACCCAATGGAAGTTTTATCGAGTCATACTGGATCTATAATTTTATTCACACTTTGGGACATAAACAATGTCATTTTCCTAATGAAGTATTCACATCCTTCTCAAAAGACAATAAATCTGATTTATAATTTGGACAAATAACCAATACCTAATTCAAAAAGCCCCTCTTTCGTAGCTCAAAATGGGATACAAGAGTAGAGGATGCCATTTACATAACTGGTTTTCTGCCCTTAGGATGCTCTGGCTTCACCTTCATTCAAAGCCTCCTCTTTGTTAGCTTGCCAAAAGAGACAAACTTCTCTATTATAGACTATAAAGAAGACATCCAAGGAGCCTCAAATTCACTATCATGTTTGCACATTGTTCTAATGGAATTATAAGACTGAAATTCGATTGAAAGCTCAAATAAGTGAATTTTGTTTAGGTGCAAGCATTATATAGGGATGAATTCATTCCCAATCCACCAAGATTTCACTAAATTTGGGCGATTTATGAGTAACCAGCATAGATCAAAATCCTAGGCTCTATCAAGCGCCGAGATGGATCAAATATCTGGGGGTGCAAACTTCTTCTTAGGTATCCATTGATTTGATTCAAACCAAAAGACACATCTTTTTATTTAAGGTCCACATATAATATTTTTATTATTAATATTTAATATTATATATGGCCAACATATAATATTTTTTATTATTTTTTATTTTGTTAGGAACTAACATTGCATCATTTCCCTACACAACCATGTACAATAAAACCATGAGTTGTTTAGGAGGCCTTGCACATGGTTTAAAAACCATGTGCAAAGCCTTCTAAACCATGTACAATAAAACCATGGGTTGTTTAGAATGTCTTGCACATGGTTTTAAAACCATGTGCAAGGCCAACATTTTTTTGCGGATAATTCAATTTTGTGTTTTTTTCTTGACCCACATTTTTTTTACGGATAATTAAATTTTTACTTTTTTATTGTTTTGTTAGGTAGAAATATAACAACATCTCCCCCATATTAGATTGTTTTATTTTGGCTTATTAGAAAATTTATTTCCCATAATATTCACTATCATTATTATTTTTTGCCTACATGTTACAAACGTTACATCACGTTACAAGATCTCTCCCATAATATTCACTATCACTATTATTTTTTGCCAACATGTTACAAACATTAGTAACGTTACATCACGTTACAAGATCTCCCCCATACTGGGCTGTAGAGCGCCTCTCGGCGCAAAAACTACCTTCAAACCATAATTTGCAAGAAACACTAGAGATCTCACAAATTATGAGTTAAAAAATCATTCAAACCATAAATCAAGGGTGCATCCAACTATATGATAGATTCATGAGAAAAAACTGGGGCGATATAGTTGCTCGAACATAGTTTTAAAAACCGATCCACCTGAAACTAGAACCGAGCAAGTTGACCGACCAAACCATTTGTAACCCTGAACGGGCAAAAAGCTCGACTAGTTTGGTACCGAACCGTCTAACCTAATGCTTGAACCGGTCAGTTCGGTACTGAACTGGTCCAAACCAACCAAACACATAAGTAATTGATCGAGTCTTCAAGATTGATCCAGTACTAATATATTTATTTCGTGAAGGTTTTCAATCAAAATAAGAACAAATTCTTCATTGAAACTTGGATTCTTTCCACCATCTATGCAAGTTTCTGTTTGAAATCTACTATTGGCATATTCCAAGCAACCATATCCACAACGATTGATTACATTTGCACCTTCTTCCTCTATCATGGGGACTTCGTATTCGAGTTCGGTGGTCACCTTCATGTTCACAACTCCTTCCTCGAAGAAGACTCTCACTCCAGTTCACGTTCATGTTCATGACTTGACGTGTTGCTTTTGCAAAAGACATATTGGGTACCAAAACAATGGTGGAGGAGCTAAAAGTGTGGCGCATGACTACACAAAGGGAGATAGCTTGACAACCGAGATAGTGGGCACCTTCATTCTCGTTTACACATTTTTTTTCGTCACGGATGCCAAAAGAAGTGCCTAGGAATCTCACATTCTGTGTTTTCAATTATAAGTATCAATTACATTTTTTTCATTAAAATTGAATTTTTTTATGTATTTTTGAAAATTTCATGTCATTGAAATCAAATCACTCCAATTCATTACCGATTTCGGTTCCGGTTCGAGTTGACTCTCGACCGATTTGACTCCCGGTTCCAAGTTTTATAACATTGTGCTAAAAACCTATATTAGTGGGAATCAAGGGCAATTGAAGGTTTGAACTCAATTTTTTAGGAGAGAAAATGGTCTTTTGGTGCCCCTCCGTCATAAATACGACTGGGCTAACTATTTTCCATATATAAAAATTAAAATATATAGTGGGCTAATAATAGAAAACATCCTCTTCACAAAAAGTTCACCCATTAAAATTTTTGAACCCCTTAATTTCGCCCATGGGCGAAGGTTAGTCCCTAAAATTTTCCATGATAATTAATGAATCTTGAGTAGCTGGGGCGAAAATGGTTTTTTGGTGCCCCTCCGTCATAAATACGACTGGGCTAACTATTTTCCATATATAAAAATTAAAATATATAGTGGGCTAATAATAGGAAACATCCTCTTCACAAAAAATTCACCCATTAAAATTTTTGAACCCCTTAATTTTGCCCATGGGCGAAGTTTAGTCCCTAAAATTTTCCATGATAATTAATGAATCTTGAGTAGTTGGATGGATGTTAGCAACCTTCAACTCTACTTTCATTGCTTTGATTCCAAATGTTGATAATCATTTTCTTTTAATCAATACATGCCCATATTTTTATGCAATTGCATTTCTAAAATCATATCAAAAGCTATTGCTATAAAAGTCAAGAGGTTGTTCTTGTAATCCATCTCAAATAAGCAATATGGCTTCTTGTCAAGCAGGTATATCCTTCAGGCTATAGGGGTATCCCAGGAGGTTACATACAATGAAATCAAAAGAAGTTTTCTTCAATGGTTAGAAAGTTAGATCTTTCTAAAGCTTATGATAGGGTGATTTGGAAGTATTTGAGGATGATGTTGATCCATTTGGACTTTAATGTGCATTTTGTAAATTAGTTAATGAGTTGTTTATGCTCTATTTTGTTTGTCATTTTAGTTAGAATCTACTTTAGTTATGTTTAGTCATGGCAAAGGGTTAAGGAAAGGATGCCCACTATCCCACCATTTATTTCTAATTATAGTTGAGGGCTTAAGCAAAACTCTTAATGAGGTAAAACGATCTATCCTTCAAAAGAATAAAAATAGGCAATAATATCTTCCAATCTCATCTTTTGTTTGTAGATGATATATTATTTTTCGATAATGGTACTGTTGAATTTTAGCATTAGCATGAATACTTAAAAAATTTGTAGATTAACTTGAAACAAATGACAAGTGCAGTAAAATAACATTCATCACATCAACACAATGGGCACAAGAGTTTTCACTGGGGAAACCTTCAAAGGACAAAAACCCCAAAAAGCATTAGTAGCTCATCTCGTAAATGAGATGACTTAGAAAATTCTTCAAAAAGTTCCTCAAACCCCAACAGGGGTAAACACAAATCCAGAATATCATTTTTTCAATTTACATCAAAAATACCCAATTAGGGCTTTTCCAGAAAACATGCTTTTCTCTCTCCTACATAAAAAATTGCAAGTTGGCCGAAAAATATCAGATCTACCTAGATCTACTAACTGCCTATCCGTACACCTGAAAAATTGCCTTGTTGCCCGACTGTTGTTTTCTTCCTGCCCAAATTTACCTGATCTGAGGTCTGCTGCTGCCTGTCTTCTTTCTGCCCTTGCCCGGTTAACTATTAGCTCCCCGCAGCTTCCGGCTACACTGCTGTGGCAGCTAAGCTGCTACCCAAGGGTTGGCAGCCCTTGCCCAAGGGCCTTCCACAATCCCGACAGCCCTATGGGCTGCTGCAAAACCCTCACGGGTCTGCCCGGAGGGTCTGTAGGCTTACGACAGCCCTCACGGGCTTGCCGACAAGCTACCCGAGGGTGTTGTTAACGCCCTAACCCTCTCAGGTAGGCCTGTTACAGGTTATCCGGATGTGCAAGAGGGCAGTGCCCTCTAACAGCTGCCCACAAAAAAATAAGGACAACCCGTAGAAGAGAAAGAGAGTAGCCCAAGAAAGGAGGGTGCTCGGATCTAGATCTAGCTGCCCAGAAAAAACAAGAAAGTTGTCCCTGAATGAAGGTTTCCCAAGTGGATCTGAAAGTGGCTGCCCAAATCTGAAAAGATGTTGAAGATGAAGGTTTGAAGAAACCCTTAAAAGTTAAAAGAAACCCTAGCTGAGGGTTTTGCTGAAAGATCTTCAGTATAGCAGCTGTACCTGTAAGAGCAAGTGTGTGATAAGGAAATGACTTGATTTTCTTTTATAGCCTTGAGTCACATGTAAGTGGACCAAAATTAGGAAGAACAAAATAATAATATTTTGTTCTTTCCTAATTTCACTTTTACCATTTTACCTTTAAGTAGTCTAAAAGGTCCTTTAAGTATTTCTTACTTTTACCAAAAGTCCTTATGTAACTTTGACCTTCACTTGTGATCCCTTTTCCTGTGGTCCAAAAGTCCTTATGTATTTTTTACTTTTGACTTTAACCTTTTTCAAGTGCCCCTGTGATCATCACCTGTGGTCTTTTTTATTCCATTCAAAGTACATCATCATAAACCAAGAGAGTTACTAATGCTTTTATCTCACATTCTGTGTGACACCAAGACCAGGTACTAGGGTAACTTAACCAAGGGTAGCTAAGCCTTGGAGAAGTGCACAAAGCCCATAGATCAAGGTTCAGAGTGTCACACATGCCTAAACCAAGTCTAGGGCTTACCGTGCCTTCCTGGTAACAGACCAGGTGCCTCAGCCATGGGCTACATAATTTGACCCTAGGTCAAATGCTTGGTAACAGACCAAGAGCCTCCATTCTCCAAGAGAATGGATGCTCATAACTAGGTTGAGTCTACCAGTACTAGAATGGTCCACATCGTGGTCCTGGACCAGATGTCTACCATTCAACAAAATGGTCACTCAACACTGGGTTGAGTCTACCCAGGGCAGAGCTAGGTCTATATCATGGTCAAGGACCAGATATCTACCATTAAACAGAATGGTCACTCAACACTGGGTTGAGTCTACACCGTGGTCCCAGACCAGGTGTCCCCGTTCTCCTAAGAGAATGGCTCTCGATGCTGCTCAAAAAAATCAACACTCCCTCTCAGCGAGAGAGGCATTCTCTGCCATACCAAGCTTGTCACAAAAGTACACTAACTTTGATGCTAACAAAGGCTTGGTCAAGATATCTGCAATTTGTTCATCCGTACGAATGTACTGCAACTTCAGAGCACCTATCTGGACTAGGTCTCTGATGAAATGATACCTCATTTCAATGTGTTTCAATCTATCATGAAACATTGGGTTCTCTGAAAGCTTTATGCAACTCTGATTATCGCAATGGATGATTGTTGAGTCAAGCTTTCCCCCAAACAGATCAGATATCAGTTTTCTGAGCCAAACTGCTTTCTTACAGGCATCACTTGCAGCAATATATTTTACCTCAATTGTACTCTGAGCTATGGAACCCTGCTTCCTGCTAGACCAAGAGATCACTGTTGATCCCCTACTGAATCAATAACCAAAGGTACTTTTATGGTCAACTGCACTGCTAGCCCAATCTAAATCTGTATATCCAGATAACAATACTACACTGCTAGAAGTATACGTGAGCCCATAAGTGATAGTACCTCGCACATATCTAAGTACATGTTTGGCAGCAACCCAGTGTATGTGCTTCGGATCGGACATAAACTGACTCAGTGCATTCACTGTGTAACAGATGTCTAGTCTCGTATGCACGAGATACATCAGGGAACCAACGAGATGTCTGTATAGAGTAGAGTCCACACTCTGTGAACTAGAGGTTGAGTCCCGCAGCTTTGTCAAGTTGGTAGTCATTGGTACGCTCATGGACTTGCAGTCCTGCATCCCAAATCTCTGCAAGATATCCACTGCATACTTTCCATGTGTCGGGAAGATCTCACCTGGCTTTTTCCAGACTTCTAAGTCAAGGAAGTAATGCATCAATCTGAGATCTTTCATCTCAAATTCAGAGGTAAGCTCCCTCTTACATTGGTCTATCAACTGTTCATCACCTGTAAGAAACAAGCCATCTACAACAAGTATCAAGACAAGATTATGAACAACTTTAAAGTGCAAGTTAGAATCAGCTGTACTTTTGGAAAACCCCAAGCTATGGAGAAATCCATCCATCCCGGCATACCATACTCTCGGAACCTGTTTCAATCCATACAAGGCTTTCTTCAGTTTACATACATGGGTCTTCTTCCCATGTGTCTCAAAGCCTTCAGGTTGTTCAATATAAACTTCTTCCTCAATCTTACCATTGAGAAAGGTTGTCTTTACATCCATCTGATGTAACTTCCATCCAAATACTGCAACAAGTGAAATGATGGTTCTGATGGTAGTATACCTGGCAACAGGAGCAAATGTCTCGTCATAGTCAATGCCTTCTTTCCGAGTGAAGCCAAGAGCTATGAATCTGGCTTTATACTTCTCCACACTGCCATATGCAGCATGCTTGATCTTTTAAACCATCTGGAGGTCACAACTGACTTTCCTGTTGGTCTAGGAACAATTTCCCAATCATCATTCTTCATGATTGACTTGTACTCTTCAATCGTGGCATCAACCCATACCTGTTTACTTGTTGCTTCTTCGTATGATGAAGGTTTTGAACTGATTAGTTGAATCATAAGACCGGAGTACTTCCATGGTCTTATGCTTTCTCTGAAAGTCTCGAGAGGAGCTTTATGCTTCTCGCCTTCTTCCACTGTCTCTCGATACCAAACATGTCTCCTTTTGGAAGGAGGCTTCAAGGAGTTCTTCTAGTGGACTTTCAGTGTTCTCAGGTACATCTAGAATTTGATCTTCAAATTCCTCTTCCTCCCTCTGAACTTCTGAATCTGGAAACTCAAGTGGAGCAACTGCATCTTCCAGTGAAAGCTCTGGTGTTTTAAGAAACACAACTTCCTCATGGAAGATCACATCTTTGCTGACCTCAATGTGCATTTGTCCCGGTATATATACTCGATAAGCCTTCGAGCAATCACTGTACCCAACAAATATACCTTTCTTACCAAAAAGCTCTAGCTTGGCCCTCTTTTCTTTTGGCACATGAACATACACAGGAGTACCAAATATCCCCATTTGATCAACTGCAAGTTTCTTCTTGGTGAATGTAACACCCCGGTTTTGACCCCGTTGCATTAAGATGTATATGATGTATATATTGTAAATAATCATGGTGAGGAGCTAAAGGCCAAGGCCCCACCATTGATTGGTTATGCTATGTTCAGATTTAAATTGTCACCGATGGTATATCGGGGCATGCGGCATACATATTGAGTTTTGTCATCATGTAAATATGCATCTTTAATTAAATAACCCGACCAGCTACGTTCGCGGCAACTAAATTGAGAAGGGGCATGATTTTCACAAGGATAAGGGTGGGGGAATTGTCAAACCTTGAGCCATGAGAGGAATCCATGTGTCACCACCTTGTCTTATCCAACTACCACCTTAAACGCTCAGCTGAGTAGTTGAGGCATTTATTGTTTTGGGAGTGGGGGTGGCAGGACTTTCAGTCCTTGCCCACACGCACACTCCACCCGCGGTTGACTTCACAATGGCAAAAGAAAACCACCGCCATCACTCCCATGGAGGGGACACTCTCTCCACGCCGGTGCTGAAACACTCATGCACTCTCCACTACACATTATCTCGGTGGTCTGTTCATCCGCACGCATAAAAGGAGCTGTTCATCCTCACGCAAGGACCATTGTCTGTTCATTATTCTCACGCACAGGATTTTTCCTGGTTTTGGGCTCACACAGCGAGCTGGGAGCCGTGCTCTTTCATCCACGATTTGCTATGAAGGGCCATTCACGTTTTCGGCTGTATGACCTCCTCACAGACTGGTATGGTCGTGTAATTTTCCCGTCATTTCAATATTGAGATTTGGACTGTTACACTTCCCGTGAGTTGTGGTTGCCACCGTTCCCCTCAAGACTTGTTGTGTTGTTGGGGTCTCCCTTACTGATTTGTGGCCGTGAATATGTTTTTCCTCTGTGTTTTGGGGTCTGGTGCAAGTTTCCCTCACGCACAGGTTGGGAGACTACATTTTCTTTCCCCAGTGTGGGTTGTGTAAGTTTTCCCCAGTGGCTTCGATGGTGGAGAACGGGTTGATGTTCCCTATGTTTGTTGGTTGTGTATGCTGTTACGCTTTGGGGCTGCTGCAGACTGTTTGTAGTCATTTTCCCTGTTTAAGCTGTGACAGCTGAATGATTGCATGAGTGCAATGGTTGGTCTTCGGACTGTGTTGGGAGCAGGGATGGGGGCTTGGTTTGCTTGATAAACCTAGTGTGTTTGGAAACCACACAGACAGAGCTAGAGGGTTGACTTTCTTCTCCACAACCCCTGAATAGCACTGGAAGGGAATGCAGGGCCTGAGGGACTGTGTAGCAGAGAAGGGACTGATTCCTTGTGTTGGGTGTGTGTGGGTGTCTTAGAAGCCAGGCTAGTTCTGGTGTAGGTGTTCCTAGCTCTGTAATGAGCTCACCAGCTTAGCATTTAGCCTTTCCCAACTCTTGGATGGCCTGATAAACCCAACTGTGTTGGCTTGGCTGTGTTTTGTGTACCCTTGGCTATGTGTAAGCCTGCTTGTTCCTTATTCCTTGGAGAATCATGCCCAGCTCGGGGGTGGCAGTGTTGCTGAGAGATTGATGAGCACACTGGCCTATGGTTGGGTGGAACGTTGCAGCGACGTAGCTGGTTGCGAAACGAGTTCTTTATAAGATAAGTGATCTTTTCTACTTTACTTCTGCAATCCTATTTACTGTTAATGACTATGATGAACATGTTGAATGAATGCTTGTATGAATGAATGTTGCTTCCGCTGTGTATGATAAATAATTGCATCTGTGTATGTTCTACTTCAATGCATTCTGTTTTCAACATTTTTATGAATTCACATGCTCATGGGGCTAGTAGCCCGGATGGTTAACGCGATGGTAGCGTTCTCCTCGTCGATCGGAGGGTCGAGGACGCTACAGTGAAGACTTCTTCTGGAGTCTTCTCCCACAAGATAGCATGTGGGCTTCTGTTCTAGATATGGATGTACACAGCAGTTCCTGTAGCTTCAGCCCACAAAGACAAAGGAAGATCTAGATCACTGATCATGGCTCTAGCAGCCTCACAGATCATTCTATTCTTCCTTTCTGCAACCCCATTCTGATGAGGGTTGTAAGGCACTATCAACTCTTTCTTGATTCCTGCTTCTCGACAAAAATCATCAAACTCATTAGATTCATACTCACCTCCGTTATCTGATCTCAAGATACGGATGTGTCTGCCAGTCTGATTTTCAATCAGTGTCTTGAACTCTTTGAACCTGTCAAAGGTTTCACTCTTGGCCTTGAGGAAGTAAACCCATGACTTTTGAGAGTAATCATCAATAAACAAGACATAATATAAACACCCACTCAAGGAGAGTGAAGACATAGGCCCACAAATGTCAGAATGAATCAAATCCAAAATGCCTTTAGATCTACTTTTACTTCTGGGAAAGGATTTCTTAGTGTTCCTACCTAAAGCACATCCTTTATAGATTCCGTCATGTTTTGGAGAAACTTCTGGCATACCTGTAACCATCTTCTGCAATCCTGGGAGAGCTGTCTAGTGAAGGTGTCCAAACCCTCTATCCAAGGCATGAGTGGAATCCTTGCAAGCCTTGTAGAGGCCTCCCTCTCGAACCCCAATTTGTACTGTTGAGTTTAGATCTGTCTTTTTCCCATAAAAAGACCTTTTTGTCCATGAAGAGGACTCTGTAGCGCTTGTCTTCTAAACCAGCACCAGATAAAAGATTCTTCTTTAAACCGGGAACATAAAGAATATCATCAATATGAAGAACCGTACCTGAGTCAAGTTGCAGTGAAGTTGAGCCAACTCCTTCAATCTTGTAGGTGGAGTCATCTCCAAGTTCTACCTAAGTGGTGAACTTCTTCTTTCTGTAACTGGTGAGAGCTCCACAGTTACCTGTCATGTGCTTGGAGGCACCACTGTCCACCAACCAAGAAGTGGAACAATCTGAGAAAGAACCAGTTAGAGCAGAAATCAAGTAGTACTCTCTTTTAGGTTCTTCGGTTTTGTTAGCCTTGGTTTTCTTCTTCTTCTTTGGTTCTTCATCTTCTTCTTCCTTTGGATCTGCAGCAGATGCTTGAAACCTTCTCTTGGGTTTCTTCTTGTTCTGCTTGCAGTCTTTAGCAAAATGTCCAAACTTGTGGCAACTATAACATTCCACTTTAGACATGTCAGAAAACTTACCCTAAGGTTTCTTTCCCTTCTTTTACTGAGGGAAAGATTTCTTGAACTTCTTTGCCTTTGTTGCAAGTGCAAGGTTGTCCTCCTCGATTACCTTGCCAGAGACCCTTCCTTCTTCTTCTATGCAATCATGCCAAATCCTTTCAAAGGTTGGTTGATTCTCTCGTGCACTGACGGATGCCATGAAAGTTTCCCAAGAGCTTAGGAGACCATCAACCACTACTTGTACAAGGTCATCATCATAAACAACAATACCAATAGCAATGAGTTGATCTCTTACCTATGCAATCTTCGTGAAGAAGGAACCAACGCTTTCATCTTTGTTCAACTTCAAAGTTCATAGCCTCTTCTTCAAGACTCTCTTCTGACGGGGAGCCTTCTATTCATATAGGTTCACCAAAGTATCAAAGCATTCTTTAGCATTCTTCAAAGATGTGATGTTGGGAATCACTAGCTCTCTGACAAAATCATAGATGATTCTTATAGTCTTACCTTGCTTCCTCTTATAAGCAAGCCTTCCAACATTAGATGTTGGCTCTTCAATGACATTAAAAACAATGTCATCCAAGTCATTCTCTTCTAGAATGGTTGTTAACCTGGCCTTCCAGGAGTTGAAGTTGGTTGAACCATAAAGCTTCTCTTTCGGTTTGAAACCATTGGTGGTGGCCATCTCTGCCACTTAGTCAAATGCTAGACCTGCAAATCTTATCCCAAGATCTAGGAAAACAACAACAGTGTCCCTTTACTGTGTTTTCACATGCTAAGCTCTGATACCATGTTGAATTTTAGCATTATCATGAATACTTAAAAAATTTGCAGATTAACTTGAAACAAATGACAAGTGCAGTAAAATAACATTCATCACATCAACACAATGGACACAAGAGTTTTTCATTGGGGAAACCTTCAAAGGACAAAAACCCCAAAAAGCATTAGTAGCTCATCTAGTTAATGAGATGACTTACAAAATTCTTCAAAAAGATCCTCAAACCCCAACAGGGGTAACCACAAATCTAGAATATCATTTTTTTAGTTTACATCAAAAAATACCCAATTAGGGCTTTTCCAGAAAACATGCTTTTCTCTCTCCTGCACAAAAAATTGCAGGCTGCCCGAAAAATATCAGATCTACCCAGATCTGCTAACTGCCTGTCCCTACACCTAAAAAACTGCCCTGTTGCTCGTCCGTAAAGTCCTGATATGCCCGGTCGTATAGTTGTCTGTCTTTCTGCTGTCCGGCTGTTGTTTTCTTCCTGCCCGGCCTGCCCAAATCTAGCCGATCTAGGGTCTGCTGATGCCTGTCTTCTTTTTGCCCCTGCCCGGTTGACTGTTAGCTGCTCGACAGCTTCCGGCTGCCCTGCTGTGGCAGCTAAGATGTTGCCCGAGGGTTGGAGTCCCTTGCCCAAGGGCCTTCCACAAGCCCAGCAGCCCTATGGGCTATTGCAAAACCCTCAATTAATTGCTTTCTAGAATTGCCTTAATTTTATGACAATGTTATGGTACCTCCCTTCTTTGCCTAGCTCCTATAAAAGCTGTTATGGTTGATCATTTGATGACAACGTTATATGTTATAACTACTAGATGATTGAGGTTATATGGTTTAATCCATGTTTTCTATAGCTAATTGAACATCCTACATGTTTTTTAGATATAAATCCATCAAAATATATTAAAATACATACTATATAAAAATGCTATAGGAAAAAAAAACAAAGGCAATTCTAGAAAGCCAACATTTCCATTCCACTGCAGATGATTTGTTTACAGCAGACAGTTTCAGGGCAACTTGTTAAGAACCATCTCAAATCACAAAAGAAAGAAAAGAAAATTTGATGACAAGGGGTTCAAACATAAGGATTAAGGTCTTTTTCTTTTATCTTTTTCAGTTCATTAGTTCTTGGAATGATGGGAATTATAATAAAATTACAATTTCTTTTTTGTTCCAAGAAAAAATAAACAAAGGCAATTCTAGAAAGCCAACATTTACATTCAACTGCAGATGATTTATTTACAGCAGACAGTTTCAGGGAAACTAGTTAAGAACCGTCTCAAGTCACAAAAGAAACAAAAGAAAATTTGATGATAAGGGGCTCAATCATAAGGATTAAGGTCTTTTTCTTTTATCTCTTTCAGTTCATTAGTTCTTGGAATGATGGGAATTAACAGGTCATTCAAACTTCCTCCCTCAAAATCAAATTTAGAAACCGTGATACTAAGTAAAGAAGAAATGATAATATGAAAATTTCTATTAACGAGTTTGGATGCACAGGTTTCAATAAACACTTCATGTGACCTATATTCTTTTGAATTTACATTTAAGAGACAATTGAAATGTTATAAATCAAATAATTATCATTTCCTTGTATATTTTTTCATCAAATGCAAGCCTGTAAGGAGAATTATTCAAGGTTAATATATCAATCAATATCAGGGGACAAAGTGGTTTCCCTGGGGCAGATTACTGTCATCATTCTCTGATTGATGTTTTAAGTTGCAACAGAAGGAAATCTAACATGACAACATAGGAAAAGCAGGGACAAATAAACAACCAATTGAAAAATTTAATTAGCACAGCAATCTTGCAAAAGACAGTAGCTCAATATAATGTATGCAATCAAATACGCGCTTCAAAACAGAGATCTAGCATGAATATAAAACTAAGACTTACAACTAAAAAGCCAGCAAATATACTTTATGCATTTCATAAAATTGGACATGCTTAAATAACTGAAACATTTCTTGTGCCCTGCACATCTCATATCTCCGCCGCTACATCAAATGCATGGAATTGACATGGAACCAAGGCGATGCCATACATTATATTGTAAATAGTAATATGAATAACAGTTTTCAAGCCATTATGATAGTTTTATGTCCCTGATGATCACTTTACAACTACTTACCTACTGCTATATCAAATGTATATAATGACCAAAATGGAAGTATAACCATGTATTGAATCTAATTACCTAATAAAGCAATTTTGACCAAACTTATACACAGTAAAATTCCAGAAATATCGCCATAACAAACAAAAGTTGATAACCCTAATAGCTCTCTTAAGTCTCCACGTCAGCCCTTCAAAGACAATTCCTCCAGATTACGGCAGTGGATGGCCAGAGACTGGATGGCCAGGGTAATGTCGACATAAGGCTTAAGCTCAAGTGAGAACTTCAGAAGCGTCGGACAATTCTCACCTATTTTAGTCAAGCCAAACGGAGTGAATCGGAAACGACCCTTCAAATCCAATTCTGTGATATTCTCGCAGTTTTTAAGGCTTTTCAGGGCATCATCAGACAAATTCCTGCAATCCACGAGACGGATAGCGCTAAGCCTATTACAAGCCCTAGTCATGGCCTCAATACCTGAATCCCGCAAATTGGGTATGGAAGTCAAGGCAACATTCTCGAGCATAGGACAAGTACACACAAACTCTTCGAACCACTGATTTGAAATTAAATGTGGGTCGTCAGGGTTACCTAAGGATAACTTAACTAGGTCTTTAAGGGATTTGGAGGGCATCTTGAAATTTTCACCGTCCAATATGACTTGAGAGAGATCCAACTGCTTAACGTGATTGAAACGAGTAAAGAGAGAAGGAGAAAGGGGTACACGCGACCTGCTTATAATCTTCTGGGTTAACAATGTCAGCACATTGTTCCAGTCCTTGCAGACCAGGGAAGCCTCCAACTTGTCCTGGGCCCTCGAAATCCGCGTTAAGATGGCGCACAACAATTCTCCGTTACTGAACACGATCTCCACGCTGCTCTCCATTGCTCCTGTTTTGGTTTCTCAGAAACGAAATTCACAGAAAATGCTGCTGCCGTGGGTGGAAAGTAATGTTAATAACAATGTTAGGTGAGGTTGCATTTTATACATCGAAAAATACAAAAGGTAAAAGTAAAGGTATATATGATTATGATCGGAACCCAGGATGAACTGGTCAACTTTGAAAGAACCCAGCATGAAGTGGTCAAATTTATTTTTTAATAATAATAAAAAAAAAACTAAAATAAAATAGTTTTTTCTAAATTTTTATAATTTTAAAATATCAAATAGAAAGTATATCAAAACATTGTAACATTTTATTAAAACTAATTAATAAACAAAACAAAATTCTATTTATTTGATATTTTTCAAAAATATTTGAGATTACATCATTGAAAACATGAATTTAGGCCAACCGAAGAGGCTTTCTAGTTTTTATTTGTTTCCATACACCAGCTTAGATCCAGCTTTATCCGGCTCTATCATGCGCCGAGAGGGATCAAATATTTCGAGGTGCAAACCCTGCTTCAACAATTGCACTCCAAAAAAGGGTTTGCACCTCGAAAGATGAAGAAGAGATCTAGATCCAGAGCTAGAGATGCAGCTTGTATATATCCTTGCTCTCAGCCTTATTCCGAAGGTCCAGCTTGTACGTATTGTTTTGAAGTGTGTATAAGTGTTTTGATTTACTTACAAATATATATATATACACCTAAGATTATTAATTATTAAGCCGACTTGTATATATATATATATATATATAAGCCGACTTTTTTATGTGACACGTGTCATCTCCACGTTGAGCACGGAATTACACTTCTACCTCATACCGGGCTATAGAATGCGCCTCTCGGCGCAATCATAAATGTCATTCCAATCTAGGTCATTTAAAGCATGAGGTAATTGAAAGATTATTTGGTTTGGTTTCTCCCTCCAAAAATTGTAAAGAAAATATATGAACTTCTCATTCTGCATGGCTATTTAAACCACTAGCTTGAAGAGTGGTACTTCCCTCTTTGCCAAATGGAATGTCTCTCTTAAATTTGAGAGGCCATGAACATTATCATTTCATTACCATCACATTTTTTTACAACATAAGCTCATGGGAATCTTGTCTTCCATTTAGATTTGAAAGTTATTTTGTGTTTCTTTGATGGTTGTTTCCCTTCAACCATTTCTACACTATTAGATTCTTCATTTTTCATCTTCATGTGGATGAGTATTTGCAAAGTCATCAACAATTGACAATTGTTTTTTTATCTTTCTTAAAATGGTCAATGGGAAACATTTTTCAAGCTTTACACCTATTTAATCAATACAAACAATAAAATAAGTAAATAAATCAATACAAAAGAACACTATATTTTATCTTAAAATGAATATAAAAAGTAAATTAATATTAAAATGAAAACATAATAAAAGAATTATTATTGTTTTTAATGTAGTTATATATGAAACAATGATGCAGGAATACATTCATATGTAATATAATGGTTTTATATATAATTGATTGATTTTTTTCTTAATTATTTAATTAAAATACTTTCTTTTTTTTAACAAAATCGTTTATGTTATATTGATAGGATCAGCAAAGATGCTGTAAAGAGGACATATTACAACAATCTACCTTATCATTGCATCTCCAGACAGTCAACCTACAAAGTACTATGGCGGGTTTTCAATGCTTACATCTAGATTAACAATAAGCTCATTAAGTCCTACAGCAATAGACTTATTGGCTGCAAGATCTGCCTCTACGTTAATCTCCCTAAGAATATGAAAGAAATTAATCTTCTTGAACATTTTGGACAAAGATCTAATCCTCTTAATCAACCTTGTTGTTCGTTCATTTTTTCCCTTTCTTCCTTCTTTCAGCTCTTGGATAATAAACCTGGAGTCACCAAAAACCAATACCTCTTCCACTTCTTTCTTCCTCAGCTGCTTGAGCCCTTGCCAGAGCCCATAAGCCTCGACCATATTATTGGATTTGTAAGCAATGTTCCAATAGCATTCTATCTCAACTTGCCCTCCCGGTTCCAGAATAATTCCTCCTCCTCCCGCTCGGCCTGGGTTCCCTTTGGAGGCTCCATCAAAGAACAATTTGAAGATTTTCCTTTCTCTTAACCAATTCTCGAAATGGGACTTATCCATCCTGATCTCCCAATCCTCTGAGTTTTTAGTATTCATAGAATTTGTGGCCCTAATATTGAGACTTTGCATCCAATTCTTTTCAGTATCAGTCAGCTTTTCTTTATTATTTGGGATCTTGGAGTTACTAACCACCTCCCTGAGTAAAGCATTTGCTTTAGTAGCAGTCTTCCGTGCCGGTTGAAACTTATCTTGGAATATTCTATGGTTCCTCTCATTCCAAATACACCAACAAATTATTTCGGTAGTTTCATCCAACATGCTTTCAAACCATTTTTTTCCGGAGCTCTCCTTGATAGAGTTTATCCCAATTGAGAAAGCAGGTCTGGATGTGGTCCAGTAATTGTAATCCATCTCCCCACTGTTTCAGCACCTCCTTCCAGACAAAGATATCAAACGGGCATTTTAGAAAAAGATGGTTGATATTCTCAACATCTGCAGCACAAAGAGGACAGCGAAACGGGCCTGCAATCCCTCTCTTCTCCAGGTTCTCACCTGTAAGCACTCTCCCATGCATCAGAGTCCATGAAAACATCTCAATTTTCAGCATTGCCCTGCAATTCCATAAGTAATTCCAGATTTATGGATTTTCGGGCACGTTATAGTTGGCAGAAAAACTTTGATATCCCTCTGCCGCAGTGTATCTGCTTGAGCTCAGCCCCCATCCACGCTTGTCTTTTATGGTTTCTACCACAAACAGGCGGAGGCAAGAAAAAATGTTAATTTCGTCCAAGAGATCCAGGCTCACGATAGGCTAATTACCAAATTTGAAGAAATAAAGGAAGAAGCGACTAGGGACTTCAAAGATCTCTTCACGGCCCAGCCTGTCTCGAAAGATGCGGATTTGCTCCAACTAATTCCTAGGGCTGTTAATTACAAAGACAATGAATCTCTGAAGCAACCAATCACGATGGAGGAAATTAAACTGGTCGTTGACAGTATGGAGGAAGACAGAGCACCTGGGCCCGATGGCTACAATGTTAATTTTATTAAAATTTGCTAGAATATCATTAAAAGAGATCTCTTCAAAATGATCAAGAAATCCCAATCCTGTAGCAAAATTGGGGGCAACACTAATTCAGCCTTCCTGGCTCTGATACCCAAAGAGAAGGAAGCTCACTCTTTCGACAGGTTTCGGCCTATTTCCTTGTGTAATATAGGATATAAAATCATTACAAAGATTATTGCCAATAGATTAAAATATATTCTCCCTCACCTTATCCCGGAAAACCAAGGAGGATTTGTGAAAGGTCGGAAGATCTGGGACAATATTATTTTAGTTCAAGAGGCCATCCAATCTAGTTCGAAGAATGGAGACAAAGGAATGGTGGTGAAGCTCGACCTGGCAAATGCCTTTGATAGAGTCAACCACCCATTTCTCCTTCAAGTAATGAGAAGATTTGGATTCACTCCTGAAATTATCTCCTGGGTCAAGGCCTGTATCAGCCAGCCTTGGATAGCTCCGTTAATCAATGGAAGAGTTGCTCCCTTCTTCCAAGCCACCCGTGGTCTGAGGCAAGGATGCCCACTATCCCCTCTATTGTACACCATCCAAGCATCAGTTCTAAGTTTTCAATTGGAATTAGCCAGGCAAGATCAGGAGCTTTCGGGAATTAGGATGGCAAGAGGCATTAAAGACATCAATCACGCGCAATTCGCGGATGACACTATCCTACTTGGAGGAGCTAGTCAGATCATAGCTCGCCAGTTCAAAAAGGAAATGCACCGTTACTGTCAAGCCTCCGGTAGTAAAATCAACTTCAGGAAAAGCCAGATCTATGGATGGAACATAAATCCAAGGGAAATGCTAGATATTACCCGGGTTCTTAACATGGATGGAGCTGTCAACTGGGACTCCTTCAACTATCTTGGGGTGCCTGTTTTCAAGTCCAAATCCAAGACCTAAGCTTGGCTCCCTATAGTGGAAAAAATCAAAAAGAAAATCATGGGATGGGGGGGGTCTGGCTTAACCTGGCTGGGAAGGTAGTGCTTATCAAAGCTGTCTTGAACAGCTATCTACTATACCAATGCTCATTATTACTTGCTCCGGCACATATTATCAATCAGATTGAAATATTGATGAGAAATTTTCTCTGGCAGGGAGGAAATAACGATGGAGGCAATAAATTCGCCTTGGTAAGCTGGAATACTATTAAACAACCTTGATCTGAGGGAGGTCTTCACATAAGAGATTTAAAACTTCAAAATTTGGCTATCGGAGCCAAATTGCTATGGAATATGTTGGTGCCCAAACCGTCCTAGAGCAGCTGTGTTTTGAAAAGCAAATACTTTCACGGTCCAAGACTTAGATGCCTCGATGGAGAGCCTGCGATTAAGAAGGGATCCCCCATAGCGAAAATCTGCAAGAAGGTGATGCCGCTCTTCACTTCTGATTTGCATTGGATCCCTAGCAATGGGAAACGAATTCGAATCTGGCAAGATGTGATCCAGGGACAAACACCTCCTAAGCTCCCTCGTCTGCAAAATTGGATGACAGCGCAGGGAATTAACACACTCTGGGATATTTCTGATTGGGAGAAGGAGGAGTCAGCGCGTTGGGTTGCCTGGAAGATGCCGGAGTGCCCTGATGAATTAAATAATGAAAAAAGCATGCTGTTATCTCATCTATATGGGCTGGCACCATTGAAAAAAATTAAAATACTTTTTTACTATTAATTATTTGAATAATTAAAATATTTTTTTCATTATTAATTATTTGTTATTGTATAAGCCTGAGTGGGTTAGCTCCATTGGTTGAGAGTTGTATTTGGAAGCAAATATGCAACGTTTCAGGGTTAAATCCTCAGGTGTTTTTTTATAACTGAAATAATTATATAAAAACTTTAGAGTGTCTATGGATGTCGACCATTTTTCCATCATACCATGGGTTAGGTTAAATATTACGTTAATATAATATTAGTGAGTCACTAACTTTTGCTAACTAATTAAGATGAGAAAATAAACTTCCAACCCCATTACAATTCCAACGTTTATTTACTTATTTACATATGAAAAGTTCAACATTTGCAAGGAATAATTACACATGTCCCTCTCAATAAAATTATCAACATTGGTCAAACTTTATGATTAAAATTGACAATTTAAGCAAGAAAATAAACTAGTTCAATGTAATATAGTAAATAAAATAATTGCTAGTCACAACAAAAGAATTTCCCCTAGTCACACATAATACAAATTAGTAATTGCAAGCAAAATAATCTCTACACATAATACAAATAAATAATTGTAAATAAAAGAATCTCTACACATAATAGAAATAAGTAATTGTAAGCAAAAGAACCTCTTCCAAAGAAATGGGGACCTAGGGTTCGAAGTTCGAACTTTATAAACTTAAAAAAAATAATGATCCAAGACATTTTCAAATATAGAGAAATGATAGTGAATTAGCAATATGCATATTAGCAAGGCGAACACGATTCATTAATAGTTATACTATCACGTTCAATGTCTGAGTGTTCAACTTGCAAAGCAAAATGCCAAGGAAAGTAGCGCGAAGTAGGAATGCCACGTGGGCGGTGGGCCACGAGAGGACTACTCATTGCTCAATAGATTGAAATACCAACAAATATTAATGGAACGATGGCAACTGGAAAAAACCAAATGAGCAGGTAAGAGGCCATTATATGGGAGATACGTAGAAACCAATGGGCATAGTACACTCGTAAGTAAAATAATTTCCAAAAATTATATAGATAAGTGTCTCATGCAACGAAAACAGACTCCATAGAAACAAACCTAAAAAGAAAAACTACATTATAGAAAAATACCTAAGCCAAAAGAAGTGTGAGACTATGAAAGTTGAAGCAACCAGCGGGCTCACGAATTGGTCTAGCAAGTGGCTTACAAAATCTTGAAAGAAAATGAATGAGAGAGTGCCTTTAAATATATTTTAATGTTAGTATATGTAGACTATGATCTTTAGTTGTAGACTCTAGAGGCTAGCAGGAAATTGAAATTTATTAGCACAGTTGCACAAGGCTCTATGGATTCATGGAAGGTGATGGGCAATGGCATTGGGCTTACCATTGACCAGTTGGAGATGTAGTGATAGCATGAAGTGATCTTCAAAGTAAATTCAGACTCGCAAAGTTAAGTAAACATTTTTTGTCGGACCTAAAATAAATCTATTGAACAAGTGAGTGCTAATGGGGCATATGATGCTATCTTTTTGTCTTCCACTAACTTTGTAGTTAAATGGTGGTTTTTGTTTTGTTTTGAAAATGGAACATGCTACTTAAACTCAAATGTTTATGTTTGGGGAACATAATATTGACTTGGGATAATATCATAAAGCATGGTAGAGTTGGACCTAATAATTGTAGTTTGTGTAATATTGATATTGAATCAGTAAATAATTTATTTGTAAACTGTGGATTTTCTAAAAAAGTTTGGCATTTAGTCTTATCTGATCCAAGTTTAGCAAAGTTGTGGGAAGGTTTTTTTTTTGATGTTTGTCTAGAAAGGTGGATTAAATCAATTCCAATTCATAAAGAGCTCCCATTTTTTTTTTAGTTGGGGTATTTAAAGATATCGAAATTACACTATTTTTTAGAATTATTCGGAAAATGTTAATGTCAATAGTGCAAAGACCTTAGGGGCTTATAAGGAAAATTTCAAGGAACAACATTAGAAGGGGGCTTGTCCTATTTTTATTTCTCTTTGGATGGGATATTTTCTATTGGTTTCTTTATGGGCTCAATAAGGAACATGTGAAGGATGATCTTAAAAATTGATAATAATCATCGCTTTCATTTGTGGATGGCATGTGGCTCTAGAAAAATTTCAAGGGCAAAATTATTGGCATTATATAGATTGTTAAACTTTGTAGCTAATAGCAGCTTTCTTTCCCTCCAAGTGTTTGCTGATTCTCGTGCTATTGTTGAACGAGATTTGGGAAGGGCTTCTTTGCAAGTGGTTGTGCTAGAACATTGTTGTGACGGAAATATAACTTTACGGTATTCTTTCATCAATGTTTCTTTTAAGCATGTCTTCGGTTAATTCAATGTTATAGATGACACACTTTCAAAAAGGGATATGGGATTATCATGGGGTCTTTTAAATTATGAAGAACTCAATGAATTATGTGGTATCAAAAAGATCTCTTTTTACATTCTAAGTATACTTTAGATGGTAGGTTTTTATGTGATATGCAATGAAGTTTTCATTATCTCGAAGACTATATTACTTTTTTGCTTTGTCTTATTTTTGGAGACTCTATTTGGTTGGCTAAGCTTTCTTCAAGAAAATATTAGTTAAGATGTATACAAGTGGGATAGAATTGAATTCCTCAGGCTTAGAATGTGAGATAGAAAGTTTGTTATGTTGGGAATTGATAGATAGATTTTAAAGAATTTGGAATGGTTAGTATGGTATTTAGACAATTTAGATGATAAAATACATGATTTCTTTGATTCCTATAAAAATAACAAGAAATGGTTTTTTTTCCTTAAAAAAATTGTCAAAACATATAATCACTTAGTGTGCAAAGACTAATAAAAATATGTCAAGCTTACATTCTCATATATAATATAAGTATTATAAATATCAATTGATACCTAATACATGATAAATTTACTATTTTTAAAAAATAAATATTTCATATCCTAAATAAGTAATAGTCTCCACAATGGAAACAAAATCTTAAGGCCCATGCCACATCCATAGTCAAATCCTTACCACAAACATAACCATTGTACAGACTATTAAAAATAGCATATAAGTAATGGTCTATGATTTCACTTCAGACCATTCTAAAAAATGCAAGACTCGTAAGGTTAATTATATATGCATATGAAAAAAAATCTTATTTTTATTTAATTTAGTTAATAGTAAAATTGTTTTTATCAAGGTATATAGGTTGATCAAAATTCAATCATCGTTGATCAAGATGGTAAGGGCTAATTCGCTCCAAGAAATTTTTTACGCTCCAAGCGTTTCTTTTTGAATTTCTCTGGACCTAGTTCAGTTCTTGTGGAGTCTGGACTCCTTCCAGATCCACGTGATCGGCTTGTTAGGTCTTTGGTGGTTGTTTTTTTGTTCTCTCAGAAGAAGGTTACGATTAGTGGGAGTTGTTGGTGCTATTTGGTCTTCATTGCCTGATTTTTCCTTGGCAGGGTTGTCCTAGAGAAGTTCAACTATATCTCTTGGCTCGTTGGTGGTCTGGCGTGCGTTGGGATCTTTTCCTGAGGGTGGTTGATTGCTGTGTTTATTAGGAGTTTTTCTTCCTTTTGTAGGCTTTCGGCTTAGGAGGATTGTTCTGTCTCTTGTCCTGTGTTGGTTTTGAAGTCATTAGAGTCTTCCCTTTGAGTTCTTGCAAGGTTGTAGGTGGTTATCCTCATGGACTCTAGAGGGGTTCCTCTGCTCCCTCTTCCTCCTGATCTAGAAGCTTTCAAGAGGATGATTGCTTCCAGTGGTAAGAGGAAAGGGGGGGTTTCTCAAAAATTTGTCAAGAAAGTTGACATCCCGTTCGTTGAGCTCCATGCTGAACGGACTTGTCAATCGACGTTAAATCTTGCTGAACGGGGGGCTCATTGGCCAATTTACTGACCTTTGGCCCTCTCCAAAGGCAATTGATGGCTGGGTGCAGAGGAATTGGAAGCCACTAGTCTCAGATGGCATCCGTAGTCATTTTGTAGGAAGGGGCTTCTTTGTGTTTGTCTTTGAATCTACAGAGGATAGAGACCTGATCTTTCAAAATGGTCCATACTTCATGGGGCCCCAGGGGCTCTACTTGAATAAGTGGACCCCTGACTTTGATCCTACTCAGGATGTCCCATCTGTCATCCCGGTTTGGGTAAGATTACCCCATCTTCCTTTGCATTGCTGGAACTTTGAATCCCTGGAAATCATTGGGAACAAGCTTGGCAAATACATCGACAGGGCTGAAAGGAAAGATCAATTTTCTTGCACAAGAATTTGTGTACAAGTTGACTTGGATATTGGCCTGCCCGAAGCAATCCAGTTAACAATTGCAGAGTGGTCTTATATCCAGGAGCTGGATTATGAGCAAATTCTGTTTAAATGTAGATTTTGCCATGGCTACGGTCATTTCGCCCGAAACTGCAAAAAAAAACTTGAAGAGGCCAATCCCAATGAGAAAGAAGATTAATGGACCCAAGTCCAAAAACCAGGAAATACCAATCAGGGTCCTAGAAAGAAAGGAAAAGAGAGTAAATCGGTGATAGGTGACTCTGTTGTTGGGACAAATCCTATTTCATCTTAGGTTGCTTCCATTCCCAAGGCTTCACCTAATCCTTTTGTTGTTCTAAGTTCCCCTAAAGCTATCCTCGAAGAAGGTGAATTGCAACAATTTGAAGTGAATGAGTTGAACTTTGAAGAAAATACTGTCCCAAAGGATCTCATTGGCCCATCTTTCTCGTCCTCTCCATTAGAAGGTGATTCCCCTCACTCTTATCCAATTTAGGTTAGCTCTCCTCATTCCTATGCAGATATTACTTGGAAGAAGCTTGGAGCCAGTTCTGGTTCTTCAGATGATGACTCTTATGAGTAGCTCTCCAAAAAGGGCAGAAATTCTAAGGAGTTAAGGGAAGAATAGGCTGAAAAGCTAAAGACTCAAGGAAGCCAGGCCACAATTAAAGTGTCTTACAGGAGGAACAAGAGAAATAGCCCCCCCAAGGGAGTGATTACTCCCTCCCCATTGGGTCAGTAATGCAGATTACCTCTTGGAACTGTAGGGGATTGGGGAATCCAATTAAAGCCGAAGCCGTTAAAGACTTAATGAAATTGGCTCCTTCTAAAATCCTATTGCTCCAAGAGACCAAAATTGAGGAGGATGATCTCCTTCTGATAAGCAAAAATAAATCGAAATTGAACTCTGGAAAAGCTGTCAGCGCCAGAGGTTCCTGTGGGGGTCTAGCTACATTATGGTGTGAAGAGAATTTTCAATTAAAAAAAGAGTACGCCACTTAGCACTGGATTTTTTCAAAACTGTTTCATCTCAACAGTAAGACTACTTATGCTCTCTTTAATCTCTACATTCCAGTCAATTATTTGGAAAAAAAAGAATGCTGGCAGTCGCTGTCTCATTTTCTAGAGTTCAATTCACCAACAAATATAATTATAGCAGGTGATCTTAATATTACACTATCTCCGAATGAGAAAAAAAGAGGTCTGCGTGGAAAAGATTATATGCAAGACACCATGGAGGATTTGATCCAAGTATGGGATTTGAATGATTTAAAACCTAAGATGGGGCATTTTACATGGTCTAATCATAGAATGGGGATCACTAGCATTTTTGCTTGGCTAGATCGTTTTCTAGTTCATAGCTCTCTGCTGGATGGTAAGTCGATTATCTCAACTAAAATTCTCCCCAGATCACCACCCAATTACTCTGCTATTTGAATTAGAAGAGGAACTTGGCCCTATTCCATTAAGATTCAACCCACTCTAGATAGAAAGAGATGGGTTTATAGACATTGTTACTCAGGAGTGGTCCAATATGTAGATGGTTCTCCCAGTTTTGTCTGGGAACACAAGCTAAAACAAACTAAATTTGCGTTGAAGAAGTGGATTAAATCACCTCTCCCTATTCCATCGACTCACAGGAATGAAAGAGTGGCATAGCTATCTGCTTTGCAATTTGAATTGCAAAATAGTGAAATCACCACCTCCCGTATCGCTTTGGAACAGCTTTGTCAGAACCCCAAAATTTCAAAAAAATTTAAAATTTTTAAAATACATATAAATTTCAATAAAAGCAGTCGCTAACTGTTTGATTAGTTATCTGTTATCGAAATTAATTATTTGTTGCTTACGTTCTAGCAGTAGAACCGTTCTTTTCAGTTTACTGATTTTGTTCTTTTTGCGATCATACAAAAGAGACTGTCATGTAAAAACTAGGCTTACTTAGCTTCCGAGCTAATGCAGAGAGTTCTTCCTGTTTTTACAGACTACAGGTAAGAAACTTTGGACGCTACTTAATAAGTTTTTAAAGCATTTGATTTAAGGATGGTCGCAACACTGAACTCAGTAAAAAATAGACATTTAAACAAAATTCCAGCATTCAAGGTATAATTATTTCACGGTTCTATTCTTTTACTTCTTGAGGGATAGAAGTTAGTTCCGACAGTAATGATTGCAACCATTTTCTTTTTAGTCACAATATACTATAGTATTCAAAAGATTTAAGAAAAGTTTCACGTCTAACATAGTTGTCAAAAGTATGATGAAGTACTTGAATTCGTGTTGTTACAGGTAGAAAAGTAAGTTCAAGATCTATGTTTAGTTATCCATCTCACTAAACTATGTCATGTCTGGAAAGAATACTATACAATGTTAAAGAGCTTAAGCATCCCATTCTTACTTTTATTCTCTCTAGTTTTGAGGTAATTACAAACTCAAAGCATACTGCATTTAAATAAAAGAATGCAGTTAAATAAAAGAATTTAGTAATAGAGGGTTTCAAATTTCTCTTTACCATAATTGTTTGGAGATTTATCATTTATTTACAGACAGTAATGATATTCAATCTCAATAGCACCATTTTATTTTTAGAGATCTAATAGATCTCTATACAAACCTGTTAGATCCATACTACATTATTTAAAGTAAGTAACCCTTATAAATATAGACATTACTTATCATGATTAGGTTATGTAAACCAAGAAAATTCTTTTTCATAACTTAATAACATTTTAGAACTATTTAATAGATTGGCTTAAGGAACCATAGCCAATTCTATGATAAACTGAGGTATAGTAAATGTCTTTACTGAACAAGTCTATAGATTACCTTAAGTTTACCTTCAATCCTCTTTTATCATGATGGCTTTCTTAACTTCATTACATAAACGAATAAATATACTTAGTTAAATAATATTCTACTTGGGTTGGTTAATTGCTAGGGTATCAAGGTAGACACTTGCATTGAGATAATACCACTATTCCCTATACAACCCTTGTCAAAGCTTTGTAATATAGAAAAGAAATAAGCAAAGGGTAAATATTATGATACAAAGGTAAGATTATAATTTGCAATTTATATACTATGAACACATTCATAAGGGTCATATGGTTTCCCATGCCCTTAATGATTATTAACAAGACTTTGTTGTGACAAAACAATGCAGGTTCATGCTACGTGCTATTCGTGATAGATGAACTATGGATGAGCAATAAAATGATTGGAAATCATTTGTTGAAATCCGAACTATGCAACGTTACCCAAAACGCATAAAAATCTACGTAACAACGTGGCACTCCCTGGTCCATGCATTTGATTGATAAAAGGTCTCGGTCGAACCCTAACTTCATCATTCTCCTTTTGCCTTCGGGCAGTCTCTGCTCTGTTGCGATTTCTCCTCAAGGCACTGTCGTTATTTGCTGTATGACAGCCTCCCCCTCATCGTTCTTGCTTGAAGATTCTTCCACTGTCTGTAAGAAGGTGTTAGTGTGCCATTGTTTGGTTATTACGAAGGCTATTGGTCAACCTAGGGTTACTCTCCCTCGTCGTTGCCTTATTCAAAACCCTCGACTGCAATTTATTCCTCCTTCGTGGGTGTTGAAGTATTCCTTGAGACAGTGTTAGATGTGTGCTACGCAGTCAATCCTTTCTTTCCTTTCTGCAGAAGGTTTTCGTGGGTGTTTTGCAGTTAGATGGTGGCCACGCTTTTCAAATATTCTGGTAAGAGGACTGTCAGTTCTTAGCTTTTGTTCATTAATTTGTTTTTTTGAAAACATAGGGTAGTTATAACAGTTTTTAATGGATACCTCTTGTTACAGGTTGACTTCTTCCTTCTGTTGGCTATGCAAAAATACAACAGCGGTTCAGGGTTAACGGTAAGCCTGGTTTTTAACCATGGCCGCTACTATTTGTTTGGTCCAACTGGAACATATTGGTTGCGTTGTTAAATCTGTTACCTTAGGGTTTCAGTTTGCTTGTTACTTTCCTTTTGTTGATTAAATTCGTAGTTACAAGGGTTCCTTGAACTGCACGATAGTGCTTGGGCTATGGCCGTGAAAGTATAACAAAAAAAGGACAGTTTTACAAACTTGTAATGGTCATGGCGTGCGTAGTCCCTCACATAGTATTTACTGTGTAAATACAAATGTTGAGAGATGACTTGGAAGAAGGTCTTGAAAACCCCGATTCCACCCTACTGTAAATGTTTTATATTTATAGGGTTGAAACCCTAACTAAAATATGAATTATTACCAGTTCTTTCTGGTTATTTTGAGCTTTCAATACCTTACTGTTTTCATGTATTTATTTAATTTTTGTTTACTTATAATATGTTGACAATATTTGGAATCGGCTGTAAAAGAAAATGTTTTACCTGAACTTTAAAAATTTGTTCTGTTAAAAATAAAATACCTTTGTAACTTATTATAGTAAAAGAATTAACTCGGTGAGTCGAGCTCACTGTAACACTATTTATTTAATTTACTTTTGCGGTGGAGTACTGAAGTAACTAATGGTTACTTTCTTTATAAGTACTGAAAATGGAAATTATCTTGTACTATTAATGATTGAATTTATCACCCAAGTTACTGTTTGTTCTTAATATTTTAACTTGCATACTTTGTCTATTCAGTACATTTAATAAACAGAACATTGTTGTTCTGGTACTCTCGGATACTTAGTTATTTTAATCGAGAGAGTGTTGGAATTGCTATTATATAATTATTATCCTGCAACGTATAAATAATTTGTGTTTATTTACAGTAATACTAGTTTATTCTCGGTTTATAAAAAAAAATATGTGATTTAAGTACTCTCCAACTTATTGTTAAATAAATTTGTTGTCAAGGGTTCTGTACTGGCTTAATAACCTGACTTCTATTTGTTAGAGACTGTAAATTTTAATCCACAGTGCATACCTTTCAAATTTATGTAAGACTGTTATACTCTTATTATATTTTATTAATGTCTTCAAGTATTAATTAATTGTTGTATAATACGCAGAGTATAAACAGTTTATTTTTACATAGTCTTTATTTTTTTTTGTACATAGAGTATAAATAATCTAAGTTTGCAATTGTAATAATAAAATATTACTTTAAGTATTACATTAGTATTGCTCTTATATTGTTTGTAATATAAGTTCATTATTATTAATACAACAACGATATTACTTCTTTTGTGAGTACAAAGTTTCTATATTTATTATTTTAATTTTATTATCCAATTTTTGGTTTGGTCTATCTATTTAGTTATGATGCCTGTGTATATTTACTTAATACGCATATAATATTTAAGCTTTATCTCTTATACATATATATAAATTCCTGTGTATATAATAACATTCATTTACCACATATAAAATAGAATAGAATAACAGTTTTGTAATCTGATTGAGCTTAGTTGAAATAAAAGAGGATTTAGTAATTAAATAACTGCAGACTAACATAATTAGGTTTAACTGTAAAATCTAACCAATAGATAATTACTCCTGCTATTAGTATTGTCTTTTCAGCACAAGAAGTTAGATTCTTTCTAACTGGAAGATAAACAATTACAGGGTTTAAACAGCAGAAATACTTAGTCTATCTTTTCTTTATTACAACTAGCATAATCTTCTATCTGTTATTTGCAATAATCGAATTACAGAGAAAGAGATACTATACGAGAGAATAGTTTTTATCTACGTGCATAACAACTATTAGTCAAACAAATAATGTCTTCTAATGATATGTGAAGAATCACTCTACAATTTTTACCATCTCATCATATTATCTTCTTATAATTTTTGCCCCTGCGCTAGAGTACTATCTGGTAAAACCCAGATGTGGAAAAACATAGTGGGTCATTATTTTTCATCCACAAATTCAATTACTGATAAACTAAAACATTTATATTACTAAACTAACTAAATCTTCTGTCATATAATATAAGCATAACATTCATTCATTCACATTTATTTAAAACCAAAATAGTTAAGTGACAGAACCTGTTGAAACTGTGGACAATAACAGCAATGGGAGGCCGTTCCTCCCTACCAACTCCTGGAGAGCGCTCAAACAATGACTCCTCAGGACCCCCGAGCTTGCTATGGTCTCCCTGGCTGGAACTAGGTGCAGCAAGTCAAATACCAGTCTTCAAAACTCAGTATCAATCTGAACTTATCAGTAAGCTCTTCCAGCTAACAAGCTGTAATAAACCAAGTTACTGTAGCAATCCTCTCAGTACAACTTCCTTACTGTTTTTCCCTCTTTCTTCAAT
>LPNX010747934.1:285194-297776 GCA_001517045.1 Pseudotsuga menziesii | reverse complement strand
TTTGGGTTAGTTGTCATTTAATGAGCCACCTGCTTTGATCCCACTTTCTTGGGGGATCATGACCCCAATTATAGGGAAGTTGCCACCTGCAACTTAGGAAGTGTCTGAGGATGCTGCCACTTGTCTTTTGCCCTCCACCTAGTTCCATCCACCAGTTTGACTAGTAACCTCTTTTTAACAGCTCTCCCATGCTGTTGTCTCCACAATTTATTTATTAATAATAAAATATTCTGAATTTACATTCCATTTCTGTTGACTCTGCTGAGTCATCAGTTCCTACTTAGCATTAATTTTAACATAATGTCTCAGGAATATAATAAAAACAATTAACATTATTTACAAAATTGGGGTATGTGACAAGCTTGCCCAACATAAAACTTATCGTTCTTTCAGGCATGAGGAGGAGCATCTCAGGCTGAAGTCTAGAAGCCTCTGGCTGAAGGCGGGGGATAAGAATACTTCATTCTTCCATCGCCAGTGTAGGGCCAGGCTCTCTCGAAATCACATTTCGAAAATCTCTGATGATGAAGGGGTCATCATTAAAGGTCAAGATCTTCTTAAGCAATCAGCTAGCAGGCATTTTCAGTTGTTGTTTCAAGATGATGGTTGTACTAATGAGGAAGCGTCTTTTGAATTCTTAAATAATGTTCCTTCTCTGGTCATCATTGAGGACAACTTAGAACTAATGAAGCCTTTCTCGGAAATGGAAGTTGTTGACATCATTTGGGCCATGGAGTCTGACAAATCTCCTGGGCCAGATGGCTTCTCGATCCATTTTTATAAAGCCTGTTGGTCCATTATCAAATCTGATATGCTGCGTATGGTTTCTGCTTTCCAAAAAAAAGCAAGTTGGGTGGGTATACCAACTCTACATTTCTCGCCCTCATCCCTAAAGAAGTTAACCCTTCTTCCTTCAATAGATTCTGACCTATTTCTCTATGTAATGCTTCTTATAAAATTTTAGCCAAGCTTTTAGCTAACAGACTCAAGCCATTGCTTGGAAAACTGATTTCACCTCTTCTGGGGGGATTCGTTAAAGGCATGCATTTAGTGGATAATTTTATCCAAGTTCAAGAAGCTCTGCATTCAAGTTACTTAAGGAAAGTGAAAGGTATGATTATAAAGTTGGATATGAAGAATGCTTTTGACTGAGTAAAGCTTCCTTTCCTTTATGATGTTTTGCTTTCTTTTGGTTTCTGCTCAAAATTTGTAAACTTGCTTGTACAGACAAGCCTTGGATTGCACCATTAGTTAATGGTAGACCTACTGATTTCTTTAAAGCCACCAGAGGCCTCCGTCAAGGTTGTCCGATGTCTCCATTTCTATACATCTTGATGGTTGAAACCCTCAACAGATTACTCTTAGCTGAAAAGGAAGCTGGGTTCATTCCGAGCATCAAGATTGCTAGGGGGGTTGATTCTATCAATCATGCTCTTTTCGCAGATGCCTCTCTTCTCCTAGGAGGGGTTTCTATGAAAATTACTTGGGCCTTCAATGTGATTCTCCAAAATTTCTGCCAAAGCTCAGGAGCCTTGATAAATATAAATAAAAGTGCAGTTTGCGGATGGAATGTAGATCAGTTGGCCCTTCTTTGGATTTAAGAATTATTTCGTTTCCATGGATTTGTCAAGTGGGATAAGATCATGTATTTGGGGCTTCCCTTAACTCTTGGTCCGTCCCCTCCTTCTCTTTGTCTTGATGTATTGGCCAAGTTAAAGGCAAAAATTGCCTCTTAGGGTGGTCAATGGCTCACAAAGGGCGGGAAATTGATCTTGATTAAATCAGTATTGTCAGCGTTTCCTGTTTTCCAGTCAATTCTGATTCTCGCCCCAAAGTCTATCTCGGCTCAGATAGCTAAAATTTTGAGAGATTTTTTATGGAATGGAGGGAAAGGTGGACAAAAAATATGCATTTGGTGAGATGGGAGGTTCTCAAGTGTCCTATTTCAGAAGGATGATTACAAATTCGTGATCCTAGCCTTGCTAATTTGGCAATGACTGGCAAGCTGATATGGTAGCTATTTGTGGATCCAAAGCACCCTGTAAGCAAAATTTTTAGGATGAAGTATCTACATGGTGGCCCTTTAAGAAATATCTCTTCTGCCAGTACTCCTCCTGGATCAGTTATTTGGAATTCCTGCAAGAAAGGGTTTGAATTTTTTATTCGTCATCTTTACAGAGTCCTAGGTAATGGGATGAGGACCCTCCCCTGGGAGGATACTATGTTCGATAAACCTCCTCTCTCCTTTGTTCCCCAATTTTCTGAGTTAGTGAATTGGTCCAAAAATAAAGGTCTTTTATGCCTGGCAGACATTTGTAGCTGGGATAATGATGGTAATTGGATAGGATGGAATTTTCCAGACCTTCCTGTTCGATTTATTCCTCAAAAAACGGTGATGGTCTCTTTCCTCTCTAGCCTATCTCCAGTACATTCTTCTCAAAAAGACCGTCGGGGTTGGGGTCTAGATGGTTTTTACTCAGCAACCAAAGCTCTCAAGCTCCTTCAACCAGCTCACAAGTCCTATTTCTCTCTTGCAATTTGGAAATCTGTATGGCATTCTTCCTGCCTTCCAAAGGTAAATTTATTTGTATGGATGTTATTAAAAAATAAATCTCTAACAGGCGATAACCTCCTCAAGCGTGGCTTTAATGGGCCATTCTGATGTTGTTTTTGTAAGGCAGCTTTGGAGACTACCGACCATCTCTTGGTCAATTGCGAATTTTCAAAAAATGTTTGGGCTATGGTGCTTCGCGGTGTGCAATTAAATATCCCTTTTCAAAGTTATGTTCAAGATTTTTACATAGTTTGGCATGATCGACGTCCTCCAAAGTTTAATGAAGCAGTTTTGCACAATCATTGGCACTCGATCCCGAAATATACGATGTGGTCATTATGGATAGCTAGGAATAATTGCGTCTTTAATGATCATTGTCCTTTATTTCAGCTGGTTGCTCTTAAGGCATTAACATGGTTAGCTAAATCAATTGGTCACCTAGTGTCTTCCTTGCCAGCCTCTTTACGGATAGGATCTAGTTCATTTGTTGTGGGGAAATATCTGTTAAAGCCTGTCGTGCCCTCTCCTTGGAGGTATCGTGGAGATAAAGATGCTTTCTATTCTTTTTGGTTGAGTTCTCCATCAGGAACAATTTTTTTTTATGGTGCCTCTAAAGGGAACCTTGGGGTTTTAGGTGTTGGTGGCCTGGTCATTTCTCTGGACCGATTGTCTACTATCAGGTTTAGCTGGGGGCTTGGCATCATGTCTAATAACCAAGCAGAATGCTACAACTTGCTCTTGGCGTCTCAGTTGGCTAAGAAACAAGGATTCAAGTCTGTTCAACTTTATGGCGATTCTGAAATATTGATAAAAGATTTAAATTCCTCTCATAGTCTTAAAAACTCTGTCTTGATCATAATTCTGCAGAGAATTAGGAGAATTCTGAAATATTTTGATAAGACTGAATCCTTCCACATCCTTCGGGGCTTAAATAATTCCGCAGATGTTCTAGCAAACCAAGCTTGTCTCCTTCCTCAAGGTTTCCTTAGTAAATGGGGAGCCAAGTTATTTTAATCCAATCCCGTAATTTTAAGCAGTGGTAGCCAGATTGACTGGGCGATCCTCTCCTCTCTGAATTGCTTTGTAAAGTTCCATATTTTTCAGTAATTTGTAATTAGGTTGATTGGTTATTGCCAAAATATACATGTTCTCTCTCTCTCAATAAAATACTCGTTTTTGTTAAAAAAAAACAATCATCAAAATATATTATATAAATAGAAACAAATTAATATTATTTTTTTGGTGTAGTTTAGGTATTTTGCGATTTAAACTTTTTTTAACATATTTTTAGTGTTATTTTGTTATTGGAAATCTTTAAAAAGTGTTAGAATCATATATCGAAATTACATAATTTGGGTTTTACGGAGTATTGGAGGGTGCTAAATTAATTTGTGGATTTAAAAACACAATTTAAACATTTCCAAATTTTAGATTTTAAGAAAAAAATTTACTCGATTCCGGCCTAAAATCCAAAACTTAGAATAAATAGACTACTTATTTTTCACAAAATTTAAACAAACCTTTGATTTATTTGTACCACTATCCAAAGTAATAAACTAAGGTAAAACATGTAGTCTATGCCTATAACAAAGTTAAGAGGTAGTAATGAGTATAAAAATATTATTGTTATAGGTTTTATATAGTTTAAAGCAATTTTTGGCTATTCTCAGGATTAAGTGAATGGTAACTATGTACTTTTGGTTCATATTATCAATCATAAGAAACTATTAACTAGTAATGAGTATAAAAAAGATTAGTGTTATAGGTTTTATATAGTTTAAAGCAATGTTTGGCTATTCTCAAGATTAAATGGATGGTAACTATGTATTTTTGGTTCATATTATCAATCATAAGAAACAATAGTTAATAATTTTGTGTTGATAACCTTCAATTAGTTGTCTATGCCATTATTTATGAAAATTTATATTAAAATTAATTTTGTTTTTATAAAACTAATGAATACTAAAAAAAATATTGTATTTAAACAATATAATAAAATTTAAAACAAAAAATAAGACTATTCATGAAACTAGGGCTCGATAGTGTCTACAAAAATAAGCACTAAAAAAACAAATAATAGTGGTAGAGTTTTATTTCTTTAATGTATGCATGAATCATATAGATGATGAGCAAGATGGAATTCCTCTAGTATTTGAACCCAGTGTAATTGGAGAGTGCTATTTCTAAGGCCTCTTTCAATATGGAATTTTGAGAAGTTCCTTAATATATCTGAAGGAATTGCAAATACTAAATGTTTAATAATGAATCAATTAATTAAGCAAATATATTGAACTAATGGAAAAAAATATTCAGAGAGAGCAAATATATTAAAAAAATGTTGATTGTTATCAATGATAAATGCAAGTCTAGTCAACATAAATAAAATGTAAATAAGCAAAGCTAATTGAACACAATTAAAAAATTGTAAATACTTAGTATATGTAGCACATTTTTCAAAATGAGAACCACATAAATGTCAAATTTAATTAAATGTAAATAATAATTTATGCTAAAAGCATTGCACTATTTCTAAGAGAGGACAACTTGTCACAACCATGAGTGAAATCATAAAACTACTTTATTTTTGGAGCTCTAATTGTTTTGAAAAGTCATCTTAACAACTACATAGACATATTGCACTGAAAGTAAAAACAAAGCATTATCATTAAATTTGTGTTTACCATACAACATCTAGAGAAAAAATGCAAAGTTTGAACATGTTTTTATTGGGCATTGTCATTAAATTTGTGTTTACCATATAACATCTAGAGAAAAAAAATGCAAAGTTTGAACCTGTTTTTTTAATCATGGGACAATATTTTCTAGATATTGACAATGGTAAACTAAGGTAATTGAAGAAAGTAGTATGCAACATGTATAAATAGTATAACTAAACAATATTTATGACTAGAAAAATAAGTTATCTCATTATTTCATTGGAAAACACGTGGCATACTTGTAAACATAGCTACCAACATCCCTCGGATGGATAGAGTGACATAGGTGAATGACACCAATTCATGGCATGTTGTGAGGGCATGTATTGCATTCATGCAGGAGCAAGGGAGATAAGATGGAAAAGATCTAACCACACTTTGGATTATCTACCTTCAAATGAAATTGTGTAAGGAAATTTTGAAGAAGGTACTAAACAGGATAGGGAACACATTATGGAATAGCATGGTTCTTAGCCATGTTTGCTAGCTCATTATATTTATCATCCTTGCCATGAATTCAAAAAAAAACCGACATTCCAATTGTGCTTCATTTCTATAAAAATGACTTGACAAGGTGACTATGAAGGAAATTATGGAAGAAATTATTTTGAATCTATGGATTATAGGGCTCTAGTCAAGGCTAACTATAGGGTTAAAAATTAACCACAAGATTGTATTTCAAGATTTTGTGTGGGAAAATTGTCAATATAATGTTACTTTATAATGTTTAGTTTAAAAAGAAGTATTTCAATAGCCTACATGAATATAGAAATTATATCCTTAAAATGGAATTTAGTCTTTCCCTCTTCATGTTGAACCCTAGAATTTGCCCCAGTTTTTTGGCATCAAGATCTTGTCATAACATTTCACGCCAATATTTCTTAGAAACAAGGTTCTAAGGAACAATTTTTTGAATAAATATTTCGTCTTGACGTTCTATTCATTCAAGTAGGAATATCTACTACATAGTCAATGGTGATTCAAACAATAGATGAAGAGTCAATGGTGATATCACTTCCAACAATCTTTTTTATAGAAACCCCATCTCTTTCTATGCCCTCTTGGAATTGATTTCAATTTCCTAGTTTTCGTTTCTACTGATGATTAGAGAGAATTTGTGGAGTTGATCCATCCGATCCGTATGATGGGTGAGTATGGATAGGAAATCTTATGACTAGACTTTACAGGCATTGCATCTCCAAAATTTATTCTCAAGGGTGTTGATTTCCTTGATGTCTGAATAATTCCTACATGTGGCCACACATGTGTTCATATTGTTTCGAGGAGCTTCTATGTGATGAGAATTGAGCATCATGGGAGTATCCTTATACCACTTCATGGCACTACTTGAAATGAGGTGGAGTTATTAATTCTAATAACCCCCCAATTTTGGGAGATATCTCGGTTCCCCTATTGATAATACTTCTCGTTATTGTGTCTCAATACATGGAACATATGAACAGATTGGAAATTATTGAGAAGAGCTAAAATTCTAAGAAAGATGGCTTGGAGGAAATGATTATTTGGAAGAGAAAAACTACTGATATGTTTGATGGTCAACAAAGAGTTCCCCAAAATGATGATTCTTTGAATGCCTTGCTTCGTGGCTATGTTAATTCCTTGGAGGGAAACATAAGCTTCGACTTCATTATTTAAACCATTCCCAAACTGCAGGAGTAAGCAAATTTTGTGTTTCCTCAAGGAAAAATGATAATTCCTCCCACTCATGTTGCCTCGGGGTTGCTCTTTGAAGCTCCATCAAATAAGAGAAGATGGACATATTGCCGATGTTGCCACTGAGAAAACTCTAATTCCAAAATATGAAGATGCCAATGAGGTCTGGAGGATATAGAGTAGGTGGTTCCCAATGAGAATGAGATAGAATTGAAACAAATTGCATCCCTATCATCAAGTGATTGATTTAAATGATTCAGATGTGGTCTAGCATTTATGTGGTTAGTGAGAAGACTTACAACCATATGGTCTAGAATTTCTTGTTTTCTAGGTTTTCTAACACATGTATTTGGGGAGAGCAGACCATACTCGTATGAAAGCTTCCTTCTTTTTAAATTGGCTTGAGTAGAGATGTTTCCATTTAAATAACATATTTTGAGTATTAGTGGGCCAATAACATTTGGGAAAAAGATATTGTAGGGTTGTTTTCCAAACCTTGACTAAGAATGGGCAACAAATCATTAGATGATATTTTTTTTCATTTTTCCTGCTAACAAAGAGGACATGTATGAGGCCCTTTATACCCTCTCCTTTCAAGAATTTCCCTTGTGAGGATTTTCCTGTGTGTGAATATGTAACAAAATATATGAATTTTAGGGATTCCATCACTGTGCCAAATCTGTTTCCAACTCTTTCTGAATATAGGGAGCAGGTGATTGTGGAGAAATAAATCATAACCCCAGCTGACTGGGTACCCCTGCATATCCCATCATTTGGATTACTTGGCCTGGCTATGTATTGGAGCACAACTTTGAAGCTTCACAATAAAAGAATTTGTCTCTGGGATTAGATTTGCAAGGACATCGCCCAATTCTTATCCATGCTAATTAGCTCTTGCACTGGTATGATTCCAAGCCAAAATGCTAGTCAAAGATCTTTTGTTATGAGATTTTATTTTTATGAGACACCAAAGGATTTTGGCTCCAAGGGCCAAATTAGATGAAGATGGATCTTTGATTCTCATGCTGCTATGCCCTTTGGGAGTGCAAATTTCTATGTTCCAGTGAACCAAATTATACTTTTTTTAATTGGATTTACCACCTTGCAAAATAAACTTCATGATTTTTTTAGAGATAGAGGATTTGATATGGGAAGGGGAAAGGAGGGAATATAATTGGAATATAGGGATGGCAGAGAGCATGGATTTAATTAAGATGAATCTCCCAACTAGGTAGATCCATTGCGATCCCCAACTATAAAATTTGGAATTTATCTTGTCCATCAATGGTAGCCAGGAAGACATTGGGGTGACTCCTACGCTGATAGGAACAACCAAGTATTTAAAGGATGGCCATTTTCCAGCAAGAGGGTAATGGAGGATATCAACTATTAGAGCAAAAGTTATGTATTTTATGTTCCCAATATAAATTTGGATTTTCTCCTTATTGATAAGACCCCCTAAGAATGATGTACAGTCCTCCATTATTTTCTTGAAGCAATGATCATGGAGAATCCTCCCATTAACAAAGTGTCGTATATGAATCGAGAGTTCTCGATCCTTCCAACCCCTTATATAATTTTGAATCAAGGAATGTGCTTGTTGAGTCATTCCAAGTCAAGATTTGTACTCAAGGTTTCATCCATGAGGATGTAAAGAATGGGGGGGAGAGGGTATCCTTGTCGAACGCCTTTGGAGATTTAGAAAAAGGAGGCAAAAATTCCATTGATTAGGGGGGCCATCCAAGGGTTTTGAATGCAAGAGGAAAAACAAGCGATATTGTTCTTATCAAAGCTGAATACGACCATGATAGCTAACATGAAACTATGATGGAGTATGTCAAAGGTGTTTTCCATATATAATTTGATTACCATGTATTTTTATTTGTGGGATCTTCTTTAATGAATAGCTTCTTGCACTAAAATATATCATCTGTATTTTTTCAATGAGTCCTCCTTGATTGGGGGAGATGAGCAAGGGGAGAAGGGGTTTGAGACAGTTGGAAATCACCTGATTTTGTAGGATATGATGCAAAGAGAAATGGGTTGGAATCTAGAAAAGGAGGAGGGGTTGGAGTCTTTGGGGATCAGGGCTAAGAAGGTGGAGTTTTGTTAGAAAACAAGTTCAGAGAACAATAACATAAAAAAATATGCATAAATAAAACAAATAAAAACAATACAAGAGAGACACTATTACAATGTGGTTCACCCAATATGGGCTACTTCCACACTGAAATTGTTAGTCCTTTCTATTACGTTGTCTAGCAAAATGAAGGGATATAACCTGCAACACAAGTGCTGCAACTTCCTCTTTGCTCTCTCTCTCTCAGTCTCGTCTTGCACAATACAATACACAACTGTAGTAAAATTCCTCATCTAGGGCTAACAATCCCTAACAGTCGTAATATAATTCCTCATTTAGGGATAAAAATCCCTAACATAATTTCTACTGTCAATATGAGATCTAATGAAGAGATCATATTGACTATAAAATTATAACATTATACAAGGAAATTTTTGCCACATTTCAATGGCCGAAAAAAATGGGCAAAAACGAAGCCAAAATAATTTCTAGGGGGCTCCTTCCCCCAAACCCTTAGACCAGGGAGGTAGCTCGGTTGGGAATCTGAACACGGCTTAAATAATAAATAGGATCTACACCCAACAAGTTTATTCTTCCAAATATTTTGGATATCATCCTTACATAGTTTACCATTGCTGATAGAGTGAGAAGAAAAATCATCTATAACGGGGGATTTGCCTAGGTTCATGTTGCTCACTACCTCCCAAATTTGGGACTCGAAAACTTCCTTCATAACATTTAAGTTATCCTCCTGGGAAATGAGACTTGGAATGCAATCCAACATTTTTTCCTTTGAGTCAAGGTTTTCCATGCCTTCTTCAGAATAAATATATTCATAGTGTGATCTAGATGCCACTTTTATTTGATTAAAACTTGTTATAAGATTTCCATCGCTATCCTTTATTTCCTTAACGTGGTTTTTCTAGATCCTAGCCTTAGATTGGTTGTGAATTTTTTTTTGTATTTTAATCTCTATGTTCAACCAAAGGCTTCTAGATTTTAACCTCCATTGTTCTTCCTCCAATCCCTTCAACTGATGAAATTTTTGAAGGATTCATTTTCAAACATTGACAAATCTTTACAAGCTTGACTTTTCTCTATTCGAGTCTGGAGCACGTCTGGAGGAACAACATATTTTCAAAATCCTCTTTACTTTTCCTTTCTAATTCTCGAGGATTATTTTTTATCCAATCTTTTAGGGAGTGCTTTTTTTGGATCTAGATATAAGTGGGATTTCCATTTATCCAATAGTTCCAAGCTTTTAAGATTATTGTTAAGAATTTGGGATTGTGGATATAGAGAGAGTTAAAACATAATGGGATTGTGCCAAGATATTATGTGGGTGATAAAGAGAGGGATATGGGATGGTGTTCATATCCAGACCAAGGAAGAATAGAGGAGAATGAGGAGATATGACGATCCAAAAAGGAGATTCAAATAAGGAAGTGATCTAATGTGGATGCTATATGGTTTGAGCCAAGCCTCTTAGTTGTCAAAGTGATATATCCTCCATTGGGTTTGGCATCAATTAGTTCATATACAACAATCATATCCTCCATGAATTCCCTGCGTGGATCATGGACTCACAAGCCTCCTTTCCTCTCAATTTGGGCTAGAGTTGTGTTAAAATCACCAACAAAAATGAGATGTATGTTTAGAAGAGACCTCCAGCATTCCATTTTTTCTTGGTAAACTACCAACATATAAATATTACATATGAAAATATACATACCTAAGGGGATGTGAGTGAATTGAGACATTATATAGTGTTGATCAATAGGGTGTGAGTGTTAGCACTCAGAATGTACCCAGGTTGTAAAAGGTAAACTCCAAGGTAACAGCAAAACCACTTTAGGAAGAAATTGGTATTTTCTTCCAAAGAGGGATCTCTCAATAAAGATTTAACAGGACCAGATTTAACAAGACCAGATATAAAATAACATTTAAAGATTTATGTATTTGGTTGAAACAATCACATAACCATTGGGCATGGAGTCATATACAAATATAAAGATACCACAAAGACGTGTACATGAGATTCATCAAAGGCAAGATAATCACATCATCACAGTCATTCAAATTGATCCAGGTGAAACAGAAGAGATGAAGAAACAGCCCATTAATACAGAGCATCAACAAGGATGAATTCTATATCAACTTTAGCAGAAAAAAGCATATAATATCTGAAATGATGACTAGAGCATAAACATATGAATTCTAATCATCTAACGCTATATTCCAGATACGAGGAAGAAACAAAATGGAGTGTTACACAAGGGAAATACAATCACATAAATAAAGGAGCACCGACTGTAATATCAACGACACATGAATCTCTGACAAAAACTCTCATGCATTCACTTTGTTATTCCAAAAACAGATATGTCCTCCAAAATTATTCACCACCCGATGGGTTTCAACCCCCATCTCTTAAAAAAGATGCAAATTTATACATAAAATAATAGGTCTTCCAAGAAGATCAATAACTGAATGATCAGCTTAATTTAGAGTTTGTAACTGAATTCCTAACCCCTAGGAAGTTTGTTACAACTCCAATCCTAATAGATCATAAAATAACAATCAACTTGATAATAAACTTTCGCTCAGCCAGCTCCACGTATTTGCCCCATCAGCTCCACGTCTTTGCCCCATCAGCTCCTCAGTGCATAACACCTGTTCCTAGGGATGAATAATATACTTTGTCTTTCCAAACTGTCCACAGCTTTCCACTGCTCCGAACTTGGGGTGTCACATTCTGTCATTTCTCGAATTGATACTTCGAGCTCCATATATGCTTCATAGGACTTCTTGGGCAATCTGCTTCTGATGATGGCGAACTTCTGCAGAATTTCGAAATCTTCTGTTAACATATCCACAATGGTTTTCCCTGTTAGGATTTTCTCCAAATCATTAAATTTGGAGTGGTCCATGCGGCACTGGACAAGCAGGTTATGATAATGTTCCTGTGAGAACATTTGTCCCTCCTCATCCCAGAAGGAAGGCAATCCATCTTCGAACAGCTCTTTAAAATCCTGTTTGAAATTATTAACCTGCAAAAGCAACCCATCTGATTTATCTTGGATCGTCTTGATTAAGTGATGCTTGTGGATGAATTTCTTTGCCCACAACACTATTGATACTCTGTCTTTTATGCCCATATCGTGCAACTTCTGATATGTTAGTGAATTCAGAAAATTCAGTGTGTTCTGAGCTGTAGTAAGAGGTCTCTTCTCCATATGTTCATTTACCAGTTTTAATCTCTGGTGAGCCAAATTTATCAATATATTCAAATCATCAATAAAATTTAGGTAGTGTCGGAACTTGGTGATCTCTATCGACAAGGTATCCCAAATGATATGTTTTGCCCCCTGAAGAGGGCCTTTCCTGATGCTTTTCTCCTTTAGCTCGTTGAATTTTTTCTGCAACTGATTTCTGTCCTGTAATATTTGCTTTTTACTTTCGCTTACTTTGGCCGATTCAGCTTTTATCCTTTCATTCTCTGCCTTCAATTCTTTAATTGCTTCATCTTTCAAGCTCACCTGGGACATAAGCACCAA
>LPNX010747934.1:210184-284756 GCA_001517045.1 Pseudotsuga menziesii | reverse complement strand
ACATCTTCTTATCGTTTACTATAGCCATCTTAAATGTATTTCTCTCAGCATCTCTAGCAGAAACTAGAGAGGTTTTTGAACTGTATAAACTTCTCACTCTCAAGAGCAAATTTCTTTTCTCCTCTAAAGACTGTTTCCTCTTCTCTGTATAGCTGGCTTTGAGCTCTTCCTTCGACTTAAATACCGGGCTCGATTCTGAACTGTCTACATCACCCTCTACATTTTTAAAAGATAATTGATTTACTTGTACGGTTTTCATGGGAATTAGGGCAACCTTTTTAAAACCATCAGAAACTTCCTCATTTACCATTTCACCACCTTCAAGTAGCTTTGCCCTTTTATGGGACCCATCTTCGTCCACTTCCATACTCTCAGTCTCAGAGAGACTTCGCTTAACTAAAATGTTAGTATTTTCTGATACTGTAATGGGTGCAATATGTGGATCTTCCTTGAACTGTAACAGATTGGCTGTTTTAGCCAAATTTTCAACAGACTGGTGCTCAAATGGCTTATTCTTGTTGGCTTGTTTCCTTAGGGATATAACATGATGTGGATCATAATTCACTTTTGATTCCCTTTGGAAATCCATATTCTCTAATAACTTCTCTATGAATATTAAGGCGCCTTTGCTTTTAAAAACGAAAGAGCGGACTTTAAGTGGAAACTTAATATTTGAAGACTTCTTGAAAGCCCCAAAATGCTCCTCTTCAGATAGCAACCTCTGCCTCATAAACTCAAGTGCGAAAATCCTCGGGGTTAAAAAGGCAGGTAACCTGTAGGGCTGACCAGTAAACCCATATATTCTTAACACAGTGTAATCCCTGTACAGAAACCAGTCTCCAACCCGATCTTCGGGTGAAGACTGCATTAAATACTTCATTTCATCTAGAACACGGGGCAAATCCTCATCAAATAACATTTTGTACATTTCCGACATGATCGAATTAGCAAATTCGAACATGTTGATTTGCTTGGGCAAATCAGAAGAGCACAGAGTACTTAAAAATTTCAACTCGGTGACATTGGAGCACAACAGAATGTTGAGCAAGTAGGTTTGAAACCTAAAGAAACGAACTTTTGGGAACTCAGTTAATTGCAGATGGATTATTTCAGCGAGATACTCATCAAAATTAAACACAGGAATTGACTGGGACTCGGGGTTTAAGGAACTTATTCTTAATAAAAAACCAAGGATGACATCGCCTACACGACAATCATCACTCAGACCTAATACTTGACAGACCAAGGACACGACCATTTGGACTTCATTTTTGAAAATGTGCACGGGGTAGGGCAGGAAAAAGCCATCAAGGGATCGACCTTCTTTTAAAATATTAGACAGGAAATGACAACGATTCTCAGTTTCACAATTCTTATAAAAATCAGCAAGGACCGACTCATTTATCGACTCACGATTAACCGGGTAATTTTCAGGCAAACTGAGATTTTCTCTGATGACTGTGGCATCAATTTTACAAAGAATTCTTGACGCAGACCGACTCACAATTATTCTCTGGGAGGGAGAATAGTTTACGGCACACCACTCTGCAAACTCCGGGAAAGGTAGGGTCTTCTCAAGAGCAAAGTAATACAAGAAATACTTACAGACATTTAATACATCGTTCCCCTGTGAGTTATAATACCACAATTTCTCCTTGCTGACTGACACGCTCCCTATGGATAGGAAGGGGTCGCACACGCTCCTATCTCTGTGCACTAAAAACTCTTCTTTGTCGTCTACAACCTGACCAGACACTTGAATTTCTTTCCCCTGGTCCATTACTTAATTTACAAAGGTAATTTGGACGGAGGTGCTGCAGGGTTTAAGTCTTACCTGGTCGACTGTAGAGGCGCGTGCTTGGAGCGTGCCCGAACTGACAAATGGAAGCTGCTGAATCGGCCGGTCCTTTTCACCATTCCCGAACAAATAAAATAATAATGATAGAATTCAACCTTGCTTTTATAGGCCCCCACCGGCTTTCCGTAAACCACTTTTGTCTCCGAAGCCTACCACAATTCGCCACGTGGACAACAATTTATTTCCCGCAACCACCATCTGTTCCTATCCGCCGCGCACTTCCATTCTCCGGGTTCATTCAAGACCATCGATCTGAATCTTCTTTAATTTCTAGCCCTTGGATCACGTGCCACGTACATCTTTCCGCCGGGCGTCTTGGCAATAAACAACGTGCAAGTCTCCACCCCGGAAACATCTCCAACCGTTGATGAAAAAGCCTCTCATTACTCCGCCGTTAGATCGGGAAGGAGATATTCGATTCCGCTGGGCTTCCTGACCTTATCCTTCGTGCAGCTTCCTGTTCCAGAATCGCCCATAGCCGTAGATGCGATCAACCTTTATTTGTGAGCCATTGGATTAGGTGGCGCCTATCACATTCAGCTGGGCTCCGTCATTTTAACCACCGTGCAACTTTATGATCCGGAATCGTCAACCGCCGTTGATCCATCTTACCTTTAATCCTCAACCGCCAGATCAACGCCCCCCTACTCATTCCGCTGGGTGCTTTGGGTTTATCTACCGTGTAGAGTCTGGCTCCGGAATCAATCCCTACCGTGGATGTGATCTGACTTTACCTCTCCACCGTTGGATCGAGTATTATGTACCCGATTCCGTCGACCTCTATCCCTTTAACCAACATGCGATTTCATAAGGCGGATCAAGTATGGACCGTGGATCTGCCTGAGCCAGATTGATAGCCGTTGATCTGTGCACCCGATAAACGCCCGGGCATTCTTTATCTTCCTCACATTTCTGTGAGTGCGTAGACAATCCTGGCCATTGATTTCTATCCGTTCAACTCGTACCATCAGATCCTTGATAACGGGATCACTTCTTTGGGGCAGCATCGTACTCTTACAATATATCTTTTAACCAAGGTTCGACAAGCAACCTATCATTTCTTCTTTAACATGATTTTTTATCCCCTTGATAAATAATGGTGTTAATAGTGAGTTCTCTAACTTGAATATTGCAGGATTCCAAAGTGTGCATATGCCTCTTGAAGCTCCTATGGAGCAGTTTTTTTTTTAACAGGAGCAGTTATGTTATATTTAATGAATCAGCAAGAAAATACTGAAAAGAGAGCACGAAACATCAATCTACCTATTCTCTGCTTCCTTCGGTCAATCACCCTATAAATGAGCTAAGGAGGGATTTCAAAGCTTACAACCGAATTGACAATAACTTCAGTTAGGCCTACAACTATAGATTTATTAGTTACAAGGTCCGCCAATGCATTTAGCTCCCTAAAAATATGAAAGAAATGGACTTTCCTAAACATTTTGACCTTGGATCGAATTTTCTTATTCATTCTTACCCTTTCTTCCCCTGTTCAATGCCTAAATAATTAACCTGGAGTCCCCAAAGACCGTTACCTCTTCCACCCCTTTCTTCTGTAGCTGCTTCAGTCCTTGCCAGAGCCCATACTCCTCGGCCATATTATTGGAGTTATATCCAATGTTCTAGTAGTATTCGATCTCGACTTTCCCGCCCGGATCAATAACAACTCCTCCTCCTCCCGCTCTTCCCGGGTTCCCTTTGGAGGCTCCATCAAAAAACAGTTTGAAAATATTCCTTTCTCTTAGCCAGTTCTCAAATTGGGACTTGTCCATCCTGATGTCCCAATCCTCCGATTTTTTCCCATCCATAGAGCTTGCAGCCGTAATGTTAAGACTTTGCATCCAGTCTTTTTCATTTTCAGTCAGTTTTCCTTTATTATTTGGGATCTTTGAGATACTAACCACCTCCCCAAGTAAAGCCATTGCTTTGGAAGCAATCTTCCATGCTGGCTGAATCTTGTCTTGAAATATTCTATGATTTCTTTCATTCCAGATGCACCAGCAAATGATTTTAGGGAGTTTCATCCAACATGCTTTCACTCCTTTTTTTTAATTCAGATCTCCCTAATAAAGAGTGTCCCATTTGAGAAAACAGTCATGGATATGATCTGGTAAATGCCTTCCATTTCCCCAACGCTTCAGCACCTCCATCCAGACAGTGGTAGCATAAGGGCATTTTAAAATAGGTGACTGATAGTTTCAGCAGCTTCAGCATAGAGAGGGCAGCGAAAGGGCCCAACGATCCCCCTCTTCTCCAAATTCTCATCGGTCAGAATTCTTCCATGCAACAGTGACCAATTGAACATCTCAATTTTCGGGATTGTCCTGCAATTCCACAATTTGTTCTAGATTTTTGGATTACCTGGCACATTCTAATTAGCAGAGAATTTTTGGAAGCCTTCAGCCGTTGAATATTTGCAAGAGACAGTCCCCCAACCTCGTTTGTCCTTTGTGGTCTTATCTAACGGAGCCAGACCGGTCAGGTAGTTTAGCAGCAAGTTTTTTTCAGTTATTAAATCTGCTGGGCAATTCGGCAACCTCCAGCCTGACCATCGATTTGATTCAACGTTCTCCCATTCTGAAATATCCCATAACAAATTGAGGCCCAGAGCTGTCATCCAACTTTGCAAACGAGGGAGGTGAGGAGGACGCTGTCCCAGGATCACATCGTGCCACAGTCTGGTTAATTTCCCATTGCCCGGGATCCAATGCAACTCAGCTTGGAAGTATGGCATCACCTTCTTACAGAGATTATAAATTGGTGACCCATTCTTAATCTCACGGATTTCGTCGAGACATCTTAGCCTAGGACCCGAAAAATATTTGCAATTTAGCACCAGACTGCTCCAGGAAGGTTTGGGCTCGAGCAAATTCCAGAGCAACTTGGCTCCCATAGCCAAGTTTTGGATTCTTAAGTCTCTGATTTGAAGTCCACCCTCTGACCAGGGCATTTTGATGGTTTTCCAGTTGACTAATGCAAATTTTTTGCCCCCCCCATTAATCCCACCCTGCCAGAGAAAGGTTCTCATCAAACCTTCAATCTGATTTAGTATCTTGACTCGAGCAAAGAGTAAGGAGCATTGATAAAGTAGATAGCTGTTCAGAACGACTTTGATTAGCACCACCTTCCCATCCAGATTGAGCCAGATCGCCCCCCATCCTGTTATTTTCCTTTTGATTTTTTTGACAATAGGACTCCAGGCTGAGCTCTTGGGTTTGGATTTGAAGATGGGTACCCCGAGATAATTGAAGGACTCCCAGGTGACAGCCCCATCCATATTAAGAACCCGGGTTATTTCGAGCATTTCCCTAGGATTTATGTTCCAGCCATAGATCTTACTCTTTCTGTAATTGATTTTGCTACCGGAGGCTTGACAGTAACGGTTCATTTCATTCTTGAAGCGGCGAGCTATTATCTGGCTGGCTCCTCCTAGCAAGATGGTATCATCCACAAATTGTGCATGATTGATGTCTTTAGTACCTCTTGGCATCCTAATTTCTGGCAGCTCCTGATCTTGCCTGGCAAATTCCAATTGAAAACTTAGCGCTGAAGCCTGGATGGCATACAACAGAGGGGATAGCGGGCAGCCTTGCCTCAGACCTCTTGAAGCTTGGAAGAAGGGGGCAGCTCTTCCGTTTATAAGCGGAGCTATCCGAGGGCCGCTGATACAAGATTTGACCCAAGAGATAAATTCTGGAGCAAATCCGAATCTTCTCATTACCTGGAAGAGGAAAGGGTGGCTGAATCTATCGAAAGCATTTGCTAAGTCGAGTTTCACCACCATTCCTTTGTCTCCATTCTTCAGACTAGAGTGAATAGCCTCTTGGACTAAGATAATGTTATCCCAGATCTTCCTACCTTTTATGAAGCCATCTTGGTTCTCCGGAATGAGGTAAGGCAAGATATGTTTTAATCTACTGGCCATGATCTTAGAAATGATTTTATATCCTATATTGCACAGGGATATAGGCCGGAACTTGTTAAAAGATTTAGCTTCCTTCTATTTGGGTATCAGAGCCAAGAAGGCAGAATTTGTACTACCTCCTATTTTGCTACAACTTTGGGATTTTCTGGCCATTTTGAATAAATCGGTTTTAATAACGTTCCAACAAATTTTGATGAAGTTGGCGTTGTATCCGTCAGGGCCCAGTGCTCTATCATCCTCCATACCATCAACAACATTCTTGATTTCATCCAACGTGATCAGCTCCCTCAAAATTTCATTGTCTTTATTTTTTACAGCGCTGGGAATGAGATTAAGTAGATCGACGTCTTCAATGACAGGCTAGGCCGTGAATAAATCTCTGAAGTGCCTAGTTGCTTTAGCCTTTATGTCCTCGAATTGGTTAATGTTCCTATAGTTAGCTTGAATCTCATGCACAAAGTTGTAATTTTTCCTGGACTCAGCCTGTTTGTGGAAGAAACCAGTGTTTTTGTTGCCAGCTTTAATCCATTTGCAGCGAGATTTTTGCCTCCACCATTCTGATTCTTCTCTGCATGCTACGTGGAGGTCCATTTGCAGTTTAGTCTCAGCTTGAATATTAGAAATGACCACAAATCTATCCTCCATGCTGGCCTGGTGGGTCTCTAGCGCGTGGGCAGCTTGGGTTTTTTTGGAGATGGGAGAAGGGATCGACTTGGCCCAGTTGTTTAGAACTTTCTTGAGCCTCCTTAGTTTCTCCCCCCATACGGAGAAAGGGGATCCTGTAACTGGAGGTGACCAAGTATCCGCAACAATTTGAAGGAATTCGGGATGAGAAGCCCACAGTGGATTGAATCTGAAAGGAATAGGGCCTAGATTCATATCTGGCACCAACTCGAGGAGGATAGGCTTGTGATCCGATCCTCCAAACGGTAAGATTTTGGAAGACAGATTCAGGCCAAGGAGGAGGAAGGTGTCCTAGACAAGGAAGCGGTCTAGCCTGGCTGCAATGTGCCCGGGCCTGATCCTTTTATTATTCCAAGTATATTTTCCTGAGGAGGGCTTCACATCCATGAGATCCCATTCCAATATAGTCTCATCAACAATTTCTCTGATGGGGTCCCTAACCAGGGAGCCCCCTCTTTTTTCATCTTGGCTGAGAATTACATTTAGATCCCCAGCCAGTATTACATTACCAAGTAGATTACTTCGTTCCTCACGGAGGAGGCTCCAACAGATTTTTTTTTTTCAGCATAAGAATTGGGTGCATAAATGTTGAAAACTCTTACCAGCATGTCAGTGTCTTTTTGCCTCAGCAGGGTGAGGATCCAGCTAGAGCTGTACTTGGTATCAACAACCTCGTATTTCTTGTCATCCCATAGAGTTCCAATGCCTCTGGAGGCGCCCCTGGAACTAATTGCAGCTTTACCTCATTTTTTCCAAAATTTCTGACTTACATGGAGAAATGCAGCTTCCTCCATCTTGGTCTCTTGGACCAGCAAGATGTCCGGTTGATGAAGAGATATTAGATCTGACATAGATTCTTCCTTGCTTTTGCTACCGAGACCTCTGCAGTTCCAGGAGAGGACCTTCATTATTTACTTTTAGAGGCCGTAGGCATCCCTTTCTGGGCATGCCCTTGCTAGCGGGTGTTTCTCGTGTTCTTCAACAGTTTTTCGAGGGTTAGCTGGGAGCCTTGCAGCTTATCCTTATAGGTCGCATGTTCCCTTACTTCTTTCTTGGATTTCCTTCCTTTAGTTTTAGACATTCTTGGGGTAGTCAGCTCTATTTCCCCTTCTTCCTCTTCTTCTTCTTCTGAGTCAGTTTCTTCCTCCTACTTCCCCATGCTTTCTCCTTCTTTTGTCAATGATGTTCCTTCATCATGATCTTTCCCTTGTGGGTCAGATAGGGCTACTTCTGGTTCTTTACTATCTCCACTACTTGATTTTTCTACTACATCAATGGTTTCATCCCTTGCTTCATTGGTTTCTCTAGTCTTAGAGGTTTCTTGAGATCCTTCAAGAGGGATAGCTCTAGCATCTTTGGCGCCTTCACTCTTCTTAGAGGCTTCTCCAGCTTGATTTTTTGGTCTTGATCTATTCACCTTTTGCCACCCTTCCACTTTGTCCTGTTGGATTTCTGGCTTTTTAGGGCAATTCCGGATGAAGTGCCCATATTCTTGACAACCTCTGCACTTGAAAGGGAGCTGTTCATAGTCGAGCTTTTGAAAGTAGGACCAATTCCCTACTGAAAGTTTTATAGCCTCTAGCAATCCAGCTTCAAGATTCACCTCAACGCAAATGTGGGCGCAAGCGTATTGGTCCTTTGGGCTAGCCATGTCAATGTACTTCCCCAAGGCGGTCCCTATAGCCTGGAGGGATGTAGGGTTCCAGCAGTGCATAGGGAGATTGGGCAATTTGACCCAGACTGGCACAACTTTGGGGGTATCAGCCTCGGGATCGAAGTCCGGAGTCCACCCATTAAGGTAGAGTCCCTGCGGCCCCATGAAATAAGGCTCGTTCCTAAAAATCAGGTCTTTGTCTTCCTTGGATTTGAAGTCGAACAGGAAGAAGCCTCTTCCAACGGAGTATGAAGCAACATTTTTGGAGATTAGAGGACTCCATATTATTTGGACCCAGCTATCTGTAGTTTTTGGCGAGGGCCAGAGCCCCGTGAATTCCCCGATTAAGGCTCGGTCTGCCAGGGAGAGGGCAACCCGCATAGATTCTTCCGGAGGGAGCGCAACTTCAGGTACATCTTCAAGTCTTTTTACGAACTTCGGAGGGTTTCCTTTACCCGATCTCTTATTCTGAGAGGAGATAAGCCGATTGAAGGCCTCAGAGCGCAGATTCGAGGGCGAGCCCATTGGACTGCTCCACTAGCAATCCAAACCAGCCTATCAACACATGGAGCGAGAGGGCAACCTCGAAAGCCCCACGTGAAAGCAATATGGCAGGCTCTGCCCCCAATGGGTAGGCCCACTGCACAACACCATCACGAGCAAGGAGCCCTGCAGGTGCCAGACCTCACGCTGCAATCCTTTGAAGCTCAATCAGATCGCCAGTCCGCACCTAAACATAACGACATTCTTACTATCTATGGACCGAAATACTCGTCTATGGAGTAGAAAATTGATCCTTTATAATGTTTCAATATCTTTTATAAGGCTTGAAGGACCTCAATATCCTTCATTTTTGCTTATTGGAGCACGAGGAGATGGGGATTTTATGAGTTTAGGATATCTTTGGTCAATGAGAGCTTATATTTTCTCCCTAATCCTCTACAGTTCAAAGAAACGATTTTCATTATTTACACTGGATTTTGCAAATCCCCCCCTTAGGGGGATTTTTGCACTCTGATTTCTTATTATTGTAGGTTCTTTTTTGAAATCAGAATATATAATTGTTTGTTTTCCAAGCTCTTTGACACAATTTGTTGTTGTTTCTCTTTTCTTTTGTTGGATTTCCTCCACACTTTTTTGAAGGGGGGATGTTCAGATGATTCTTGGTCAGAGACATCTTCTAAGGATTCAAAGGAATCTTCTGCTTCTTGCGGCGTGGGGATTCCTTTGATGGAGGAAGGAGGGGATTTGGGGAATGGTGGTATGATGGGTCATTCTTGGTGATTGACTCAACTTCTTCAAGAATTGTTTCGATGGGAACATGGATCTTAGTTTCTTAAACTTATGGTTCATCATTTGTGATAGCCTCAAACTGGTTACTTTGAGGCCATTTTTCTTTATTGTTGTTACCCAACAAAGTTCTTTCTTGATTCTTTGAATTATATGAAGTCATGTTTGAAGACGGGTCTTTTCCTATGTGGTTGTGCCTCCTAACTTGTCTGCATATTTTCTTCTTCTTGGCTGTTGCCATTGGTCATTCTGCACTTAAGGTGTTCTCTTAGAGACCACCTTTGGACAAGATCGGAAAAATGCTCGTATTTATGGCATGTTGTGCATTTAAAGGGAAATTGTTCGTATATGTCTTGCTGAATATAGGATCAATTGTCTAGGGTTAGGTTTATTGCTTTTGGAAGTCTTTTTTCAAGATAAACCTCTACACAGATTCGTCCAAAAGATTAGAGACCATCTTCCAGATCATCCCTGTCAATGTATTTTCCTAGGGAATTACCTATGGCTCTCATTATTCCATCATTCTAGCAATAGAGGGGAAGGAAAGGCATTTCGACCCAAACTAAAATGACAAACATAATGCCATTTTCTAGGCCGAAATCAAGGTCCATTTTTTGAGATACATTCTCCTGGCTCCCAATAGGGGCCGCTTTGAAATATTAGTTCTTTGTCTTCTTTTTCTTCAAAGAGGAAGACAAAAAAATCCATGTTGCAAAAAGCATGATAGACTTGGCTTGTAATCAACAATTTCCATATTTTCTTAGTCAAAACATACATGCTACGCGGGGATGGCCATAAGCCAATGAATTGGCCGATCAAACCCTTTTTAGCAAATTCCAAAGCCAAGCTTTTGGAGTCCTCTTGCATCACCACCTTGTTGAGCTCATCGAGTTTCTTTACAAGTCACATGGGAGGAGGCTTCGGGTTCACATCAATATAAATGATCAAATATTCAAAGGCCTCGATGTCAGGGGAAGGGGGGGCACTTCCATCAACCCCATAGGTCGAATCCATGCTAGTAGCTACAACACCACCACCCACAATAGCTTAAAATGATTTCCACCAATCATAGTGATAGATCAAATGAATATGTAGAGAGCCACATGTACATTGGTTCTCTATGGTTGAGAACCACCATTGATGTTCATATCCAAGTGATTCGTATTTGGTGTAAAAGTAATTGTTGCCATCAACAAAGTTATTGCATGCTGCCTAGGGTTGAATTCCGATGAGTCTAATGTTAAAAATATATATATATTTTGCATTTGGACAACATAAGGAACTAACTTCACTATCTCAAGGTTAGAATTGCAACACTTATGTTGAGAAGGGGCTTATAAGCATGGGGAAAGGACCTATTGGAGGATGGAAACAATGTCATTCTAGTGTAGACCCTTTTTATGAGAAACCTCCTTTTGGTTTTATAGGTTCCTTCATTAGTCCCATAGGAGGCTATCAATGCATTAAGGAACCTCCACAAATGTTCTTGTAGCACATCCTTTTTTAACAATTGGGTAGATAGGTTAAGTAGGTATGAACCACATTGTTGAGTTCAAATGATCACAACGCAACAATATGTTTCAATGATTAATTTTTCCACATTGAGGGTATGGAAATGTAACTTCTCGTTTTTTTAAACAAAAATTCAATTATTCATCACAAAATTAAATTTTTTTAGCAATAATATTGATTTATATATTTTAATTATTGCATTTGGGTACAATTAGTGACATCAATGTGTTGTAACATTAATACAAATACATCAATTGATTACACCTATGTTCATTATAACAATATAAATCATCCATACATTTAATCGACAACAACAAAATGTTAACACTAGACAAATGCAATATAATAAGAAGATAATTTTATTATATATAAATAAGAGGCCATTGGTTATACAAAATGAGACAACATAAAGTCTAGTATATTCAAAATGTTAATATTTGTAAAATTACATCATCCAATTGGGATGATATGTCTACATTAAATTAAATGATTGATTTTCACAAACAAAAATTCCAAAATATACAAGTTGTAACATTCAATTTTGATGATCATTAGTCATCGTTTGAACTATTATCATTGCTCAAATTGCTTGTATGTCTCATTTCCATATACTTGTAGGGGATATTGTACTTGGATTATTTGAAATGTTTTGTTGATTGGCTTGATTTTGACATTGTGTCTCTCCATGTTCCATCTACAAACATATAAATGAAGTGCAATGAATATATTTGCATGTATAGTATAATATACATGATTCCCTGAATACAATAGCATATCACAACAATGATTGAATCATAAACAATACACATTATTTTGAAAGCATTTATCATGTCATCTCTCAAGTTAGTTTATGTTAGATGCACTCCATACTTTGTTTCTTGCGAGTTTAATAATAATAATAATAATAATAATAATCAAATTTTAAGGTCGCTGCCAAGCGAGACACCAATTTGGTGTATGAGACCCCCTTGTTTGTGAGACAAGGTACCCCCCTCTATGCATCGATTTAACTGCTAAAGTGTACAGAGGTGTACATACCCTACCCCCTCTAGTTTTGAATATGTGACCTCCTAAGAGGAAACACATGTTCTTGACCATTAGGTCCACCGAGGTTGTACAATGCATATATATAATTAAAGTTTTTTTGTTGTTCCATTAATTGTAAAAATAGGGAAATAAAACAATATAGCTACATCGAAATTGTTCAATTAACCCTTGATACTAAAACATACACTCACAACCCATACTTAATCCAATGACAATCAAATGTTCAAATATTTTATGTGTATGTTAGAATCTATTAGAAAAAAATCATGGATGATTATAAATAAATTAAAATATATACATCACAACCATTATATAATATTAGTAAAAGAAAATGAATCAAAGCACCTTATGTTTTGAATGGGTTTCATTTTCTTTCTATTATGCAACATGAAAAAAACTAAAAATTAGTGTCTCAGACGACTTTTAAACTCTTTGTACATAAAACAAAATCAATGACTACATATTTTTGATGCACAATGTTGTTGGGATGGTTCCTCTTGTGATGAAATTATGCTAATTTATTTAGCCATCTCCATGTACACTTTTTTCAACATCCCTATCAACATGTTATGGATCTCATGTCACTCATCCTTTGGAGTTTTACAAATATTCTTGAAAAATGAAAAACCACAATAAAAATTTGATTTAATATTTGTATGAAAAAGTATAGAATTTTTTTATTTTGATAATTTTTTGAACTATGGTTATGCATTTTACACAAAAAAATAAAACCAACATAGATCCATTTTAAATCCAAATCTATCAAGCACTGAGAGAGGTCAATTTCTTGAGGTGTTAATTTTTTTAATCTTAAATCATTTACACTTCAAAAAAATATACACAAGAAATTTGATCCTTCTTGGTGCTTGATAGATCCAAATTTTAAATGGAACTATTCTATATTATTGTTACATGCATCTTCTATTCCAAGTCTTACAATTCCTATTTTTTTTTATTATATAATCATAATGGGTGGGATTTGTATTATAAAGTGTCATGAGAAACCCAAACAACTTGAAATTACGACAAAAGGCATAAATTTGTCGAAAATTTATCTTATGAGTTGAAGGAGCATACAATATAGTATATCACATAAGAAAACATCAAACTACATCCTGTGACCTTTCTATAAAATCGAACATGGTATTGCCTAACAAATTAACCAAGTGAACATAAGTAGAAAAATAACATGATATAACATATTATCTAAATTTGGTCCTTGAATGGGCCTTTTCCATTGGTGTGTCTTAATGGTCCATACCATCTGTATCCTAAATATTTACATGGTCTACTAGAGCTATGGTAGTTTGATACACCATTTCTTATTCTCTGAGCTTCTCCTCCATTAAATGCGTGGACATTATTAGATGACTTGCAATGGATTGAGTTCTAAACTCTTAATATGATGTTATAGTGCGTTTGTGAGTCATTAGCTAGTTTTTCATACTTCATTGCCTAATCTTTCAAGACAATCTCTATTTCCTCGTGCTCCCTTTCTCGTTTCTCTAGATGGATACTAAGATATTGGATTTATGTCTCATCCCTTCAAGATGACTATTCGATCTCCTTTAAAAAATCCCCAACTTTGTGATACCATTGTCCCCACTATACCCAAATTCCTAGGTAGTTCCATTATTATAATAAAAGAAGGTAACCTTGCCCAAATCTTAACTCTAAAATTAGAGAAACTGAGCCCCATTAACCATACCACCCAGGAAATTAAAATCCAGGCCTAAATTTCCAAAAATACCATGTGTATCCCCTTTCAAATTGTCGTCCAGACAATATAACATATGTATAATCCCTTGAAGTAATATATTTTGTATGACTTTTATCACAAGAAGGGATTTGAAACCTCAAGAATGACATAGGTTGAATCATATCAAGGTGGTTCTTTAACCCAACTTATTGACTCGAATGGTGGCTCCACAAATTGTAACAGACATTCCTCACTTGAACTGTTTCCACATGCTAGAAGGATCCAATATTTAATCCCAACTATATATGTGAGCCTTCACACATGAGCTTTAAAATCTTCCATATTAGAAGAGTATTTCCTAAGTGCAAAAGAGAAGAAGGAACGGGGGTGCATTTGATCTTCCTCATGTGAGCGTTTAAAGACATATAAGACTCTAGGAAAATGCATGGTGTGATTACGCCAAGTGGGTTCATCGTGAGCTAATTCAAATTTTATTATGTGTGTTGGGACTTTGAGACTTATTATTTCATTTCATTGCAATATTATGAGACCCAAAACCTCTCAGGGGGTTCCCATTTTTTACCAAGATCCCCTTATCCAGGTAAACCACCTGATTAGCCTTGGTATAAAATAGTCCATTATGTTCTCTCATAACATGAAAAAAAATTGACTTCATTTAACCTTTCCAAATTCTTATGAATTCTTTGGATGGTTTTGTAGAGTAAGGTCTCCTCCTTTTCTCCCTCTTACACATTGGATTTATGACAAATAAAGTCTCCCAAGATTATTACTTCCTTAATCTGATAAACCTGTAGAAACTCAGATCCAAGGTACAAGGCATATATTTCTTCATGATTATTTGAGGACATTCCTCATCCCTGTGATAAGGTTATTTTAACAATTATGTCTAGCTTAATAAGAACCCCTCCCACTCCTACCAGGTCTAAAATCTCACATGTCTCATTGACCATTGCTCCATAAATGTTTCTTGTAGTTTATGTATAACCCAATTCATGGAATCATTGGTTGGAATTTTTTATTGTAAATGAAAAGAACATCAATATGTTCTTTGTACTATATCCCTCATAGTTTTATAAAATAATATCCCTTCTCTTTAACTTCCAACACCACTCTAAATGAATTGAGTATCAATTGATCGCCATTATTTACATCCTTCATAATTTTTATCTTGTTATTTGGATGACCTTGTGTTCCCCCTCTCTCGGTCCCTATATAACATTCAACAAATGAAAAATCGAATGTTTGAAACATGTTAGCAATTATTGTTAGGAAGTACATTATTAGTAAAAATTCAAAGAAAATTTTCATGTTCATCACATTTTGATCCTCAATTCCTCTCTTTGCAACATTTTCATAAAGCTTTTATGCCCTTTCCACTCATATTTTGAACAACTTTTGGAGTTTCTTCATGTTTTTTTTTCTACAATACACACATAATTTAAAGCTACATATAATTCAAATATATTTACATTTGTGTTAAAATTCAAAAGAACTTGTCATGTTCTCTTATTGGGGTGTGTTTCCCTTACATTTGTTGCTATAAGTTTGTTTTCCCCGGGTCTTCTATCAGTCATCCTCTATTAATAAAGGCTCAAGATAACGAAGTATGAAAAATATGAAATATGTTTTACAAACCAAGCAAACAATTTCAGGCTAAAATTGTTTTTGGGTTAAGTGGTGCATACACTATAATAACATGCAACGATGCACTCAATATAGACTTAAACACTAGTGCATGGTTTATGTGCAATGCATATTGATAAATTGTGTAATAGTTTCTTAATAATATACAATGCCAAATGATGTACTTAATATAGTAATTTTAGTGGTGGTAGGTGTGGGGGGTCTTATTGGACCCTAGAGGAACAATTGTGAATACTTTCGCTTGGGTTCTAGGGATGAAAACTAATAATCAAGCGAAATGGCTTGCTCTGATGATGGGAGAAAAGTATCTAGCATCTCTTCAGGTGTGGAAAGTGACCATATTCAAAGATTCCATGCTTGTCATTTGCTTTGCAAGGATAGGTTTAGTTAAAAATGAAACTATCGAGGGAAGGATTTAAAAAAAACCCTTCGCTCTCTTAGGGATATTAAGGAATTGAGCCTAATGCACATTAGAAGTAAAAATAATGCTTTTGTGGGCACATTGGAAAACTAAGGAGATAATTTAGACAAAGGAGTCTATATTCAAAATTATGTTTATCTCCGTCAAAGGTGGATAACATGGTGTTGTTCCCTTTCGGATGTGTCATATAATGGCATTAAATATCGTCGTTGCATGCATTTCTTGGGAAGGGAACTTCTCCCTTAGAAGTATATTGAGCCATCAAGTTAGATTTAACCCCCTTGCACACAAAGACTTTAACCTATACTCTATTTATTGCGCTCGCACATTAAAAATTATGGCCACCTTCATTTCCCCTCATGAAGACTATTTGATCTTTGAGTCTAGGGATGTTCAATCAATGCTTCGTCTTTTTCTCATTTTTTACTCTGTGTTTCTTCTAGGTCTAACTTTAAGCTCTTATGGAGGGCTTTCAGTGCTAAGGTTTTCTTCATGGGATGCACTAGTTCACGGGTTCATCCATGGGTGGTGAATTCCAAAGTTATTGGAAGCAAATTTGCAGGTATCATTGACAATGGTGTTTTATGGTCGAATTTGTTCTATGCTTTAAAGGGACCTCTCTCTCCTCACAAATGAGGGACTCATTTTGGTCTATTGTTTCTTAAGTGATTTATCTCTGGAAATTTTGTGCTAAGGCTTGCTCTTGTTGCTAGATATTTCAAGATAGGGTGCCTTGTTTCGATTGGATTGTGCAGGGGGGATTTCTTAGAGATAACAATGTCTTCCTAGAAGGAAAAATTATGTCCAGCTCAAGACATGCTTAGGGATGTCAATGCCATGCTAACAATCTTGTAGTCTCATTGGGATGGAATGGTCGACTACATGTGTCAAGTTTTATACCATATTTCCCTTTTGGATACCAGAATGAATGATGTGGAGGGCAATGTTAGAGTGTAGGGCAGTTAGATAGACAAGTTGATGGAATATACAGACACATTACTTAATTTGGACCAGGAAATACACTGCTAAGATCACTTCAGTAACTAGGAGGGATCCAAAGAAGGTTCAGTCCATCAACCTTCCAAAGAACTCATTGATCTAGACTCCTCCCATGGTTGATGATTTCCCTTGATGGATTTAGTATGGTTCTTCTCTTTTTGTTTATATTACATATTATTGACGTGTCATCTTTTTAGGACAATATATTTAGATATATAGTGTCAAAAAATTTGCTACAACTGGGAAATTTTTTGAATGTAATATTAAAAAAAGGGGATTCTAGACAGTCAATGGGGTTTCTTTGGATCCCCTCTTTAATAGGGTGACTAGTTTACCTGTTCTCATTAAAAATATATATTTAGTAATTTGCACAATGCATCTTTAATGTATATTATCCATTTTGAAATTTGGTAGTAAAAAAGGTCACACCAAGCAGTGTTCTTTAAACTAAAAAGTTGCTAGAGTGTTTTTATTGTACAATGTGCAATATGAACCATAAACGGTTATAAAAAAATTGAAAGCAATAATGTTTGGAATCTAATGAAATGAGTAGTCCCAAGCCAATAAATACCCAAATATCCATATACAATATACAAATCCAATAAGTATTCATTTCCTAAAAAAATCTCATTTTGAAATGGTAAAGAGAGAAAATCCCTAATGCTAGTGTTTGTAGAAACATAAAACAAAAAGAGAAGCAACAATAAAACAAGGATTTGCAACATTGAAGGTAACTATGAAACCCATATATTTTTTAAATGTATTGCAAATTTTAACAAGGATAAATATAAAATAAAAGATTGTAAATATGAAGCAATTGAAAATAAATATGATATTAATAAAATGAAGTTACACACCTTAAATTTATCCTCGACATATATGTATGTGAGATACATTGATACCTTGCAAATTTGACTCTTCAAAAAAATATGTCCATTCCAAGGTCTTCCCTAGTTAATTCTCCCATCTAACTTTTTTGTTAAAAAAAAGAAATAATGACTAGGGTTTTCTTTTATAAACTTATTTTTCTTTTACCAAATGAAATCCCCTCTCATTTTTCACTTGATATTTTGAAGCATTAATGACATGTTTTTTTTGGCTAGCAGTGTTCCTTAAAGATTAATCACACCAATGTGTTGTGTTGACTTAGATGCATAAAATAAATATATAATGAAAATAAAAATGCAAACCTTCAAAATTATAACTTTGCAGAGGTTATTGTGGAAGTTTATTATTGGTGCGTATCAAAATTAGCATTGTAGTGCATTTAGGATATAAATATGCACCAGTGCGATAAATATGAATAAGTTGCACTATTGACTTAAAAAGGACCTTAAAAACTCTATTTGAAGTTAGAATTTTAAATGTTGTCTAGAGTTTATTTTATGGATATATACATGCATTGATTATAATTTTGGTTCAAATGCAAGGGAGAGAAGGTGATATATCAAATGGCCACTTCTTCATATTACATATCATTCCAATTTCATCAAGTTCCCCCTTGCAATTTGTAGTAAGTATAGATTTTATTTATATTTTGATTATCTCATTTAATTTATGATGCATTTGCATGTGCATTTGAATAATTATGCATCGAATCTTGTAGGATCTTGATTTTGGTTTGAGTTTGGATGCACATGATATTCCTTCAATCCAGAAACATCGCAAACTCTTAATAGCAAGAGCAAGATACGCCGTGCAAATGGTTGACAAAAATGGGTATCCATTTACCTCACCAATTCTAACATATAATTTTTCATATCTCTTTTATGATACCCTAGCAATATGTTATTGTTCAAATTGTAAAGGGTTGAAGGTGAACCCTTGACTGTCACATTGTCTTTTTATATTAATGATCAACTACCCAAAGTTGATGGTCTAATACCTCCCACTATGATCGAGGGTCCAATAGGTGTTATAGAAAGGCACGTATGAACACTTCCATGTGCTCTTATTTGGAAAAGTTGGAAGCCAAATCAAATATGTTTTTTTCCTAAATTGACCAACATGTCTCCTTTTGTTAAGTCAATTAAGAGTTCTAGAGGGCCAAACAATGATATCACTACTACCCAAAACATATCTACTAAAAGATCCCAAAAAAATTACAAATTGAGAGAAAACCCATCTAATTATGTACCAATGTCGGTTCAAATGTTGTAGGGTAACAATAACTTCCCTCTTCTTATCCATCTACAAAGCAAATACCAAACTTGTTATAATATCACTTTGTATGGTGATTGGCTATCTTCCTTTCCTTTTACCGATGTTGGGACCAAAATCTCCTTTTTTGGTAATAAATGCATGAATACCAAGGCTAAAAAAGATGTTGAAAATATTGGGTTGTTTATCTTTTCACAAGTATTTGTTCATCCCAAACAATCAGTAGAACTTATGCCATTTTGTGGTCTATTTTACAGTTGGTTTGAATACTTGAATATTATTAAATACAAACATAGAATTTCCATTTATGGTATGTGCATGCACAATTATGCTTTTGGAAATTTTAAAAGAAGAACATGTTATCTATTGATGGTCATCCACGCACTTATGGGAACGTTGCAATGTTTGTAAATAGTTGTAGGTGATCATTTTTCAATGCAAATTGTTCGTTTAAGGAACACTCAATGACAAAAGGTTATTTATGAAAAGGAAGGTATCCCTATTTTTTGGTTTTGCTTGTAATAAGTAGTTTGTCTCCTAGCAATGAGTTATTAATAAACTATAAATTTCTAGACCACAAACTACTCGTCAAAGATGAATTGCATTGAGACTACCTGTTGGTTGGATGTGTAATATTGGAAAAAAAATGCTTCTAATAATTTTTGTCTATTATTTGAACATATTAAATGCATTGTGTTTACTAATATCATCAATTAAATATTAAATATTTTTGCAATCAATATTCTGATGATGAGAAACCTATCTACCATCTACCATTGTACCCCACTACAATGTCAAGTTGAGAGAAGGTTGTTAACCAAGCATAAGTTAGAGAGGTACACTACCTATTGTTTATAACCAAATGTATAAACTCACTTGAGTGTGCTTCTATGTTCCTGGTGCATTGTTTGACTTTTTAATGAATTTGCATATTAGTGAACCACTTCTTTAGGCTCCCAAATGTGTGCCATGACAACTAAATGCACTTGTGAGTTTTTGAAATTTTAAATAAAAACCCACTCGAGTGTGCTTCAATGTTCACGGTGCGTTGTTTGACATTTTTAACAAATTTACATATTAGTGCACCACTACTTTAGGTGCCCCAATGTGTGTCATGACAACTAAATTCACTTCTGAGTTTTTGATTTTTTTAAATAAAAGAACTATACTTTATTACCAAATTTCTTAATCTAACTCAGTGTGCTTTATAGAAGGAACACACTAGTTCACCTAATATGTGTGTGAATCATCCCATTTTTGCAAATTTTAGAATAACAAATAGTGTATAGAAAAATTGATAAACTCATTCAGTGCAATGTACATTGTAATGCCCTAGTGTATTTGTATGATTCATACAGATATTGGGCATAATGACATTCAATGCATATTAATAATTGATGCACCGATTGAACATATATGGGATTACACCAGTAAATTTGTACAAATTTGGTGCAGCAACAAAAAACCTCCACTAAATCCTCTTATCACCCGCCTCCACTAGCAACCTTCACTATAAATGGACAAGGGAGAATTTTGTTGGGGAGATTATGCAAAAATATCTGGTAAAAGGTGTTTTTGTTGTAGTGTATTTATTTTTTTCATTATTAATATTGTTGAAAAGAATTAGACCAATCTTTTTTCCAATGTCTTTTGCAGTGTAAACTTTAGTTTTATACTCCAATGTTATTTTATTATTTCAAATGTTTTAATAATCTTTGGGGAATAATAAGTGTAGTCACACTTGTCTTAATTACACTACTTTGTCCACATATTGTTATTGTGGCAAGAGAGTATTTGCATTATAGTTTGTGTGTGTCAAATTCTTTTGGTTTCCTATTCTCATGGAGTAGTTGAGATGGTTTCCTCTTCTCATGGATTGGTTGAGATCCTATATCTAACTATCTTTATTATTGTATTTTAATTGTTATTTATTAATATCTTATCTCCTACTTTGTTAAGGTGGTTTTATTGATGTAAAGTTATAAAAGTTTGTGCTTGCTTAATGAAAAATCAATAAAAAAATTTATTTAACACATTGAGTATAGAAATATGCTCACAAGTGAGTGAAATTTCCCACATCATTGTCACGTTCAAACTACAACAATACTCTCCTACCACAATAATAATGTGAAATATAGTTTACATATGGTAAGGATTAAGAATTAGAATCCATATCAAACTATCACTTGTAGATATTCCAATGCAAGCTTAGTGGTTTCATTTTCCTTGGCCTCATCAATTCCACTCTATGCTAATGTTTGGTCCTATGGTTAACTTGTAGATTCCGTTGCAATAAACATATGGCTTATTGATATAACTAATCCATTTTCCACACACAATTGAGTCTATCGGGAGTAGAATTCACCATGTGCTTTCCTCCAATACAACAACCAATATACCTTTCCCATTTGTTGATGTAGCTACACAATTTCTTCACGAATCTATATGAGATTCCATTTTCAATAATAATAGATTTTATCCATTAAATAATATATCCAGTAACAAGACCAATTCCATCTTTATATCATTTCCTAATATTACGATGCAAAATAATAAAATACAACCAGATTTGCTCGTTCCAACAATACTAGACATAATGGTGGGAATAATACTTTGGCACATGGAGCAAATTTTGGTATATATAGTATCCAATCTCCATATTGAAGCTACATCGTTGGTTCATATTTCTAGTCTCAATGAAGTACTCAATAACCATTAGGGAAATATCCCTACCCATTGGTTACATGGGATGAAGAGGAACTACCTAACAATAGATGGGACATAAGACAAGTGATACAAATGAATCGCCAAGGAAAAGCCACAAGAAAATATGGGGACAAGGAAGATCCTAGACATCTGGTGAAAAACCTTCATAACTTCAAAGACAAAGCATGTTTATGTTGTGAATCCAACATCATCTCCAAGAAACTTGGTAATGTTGTGACATCATTGTAAGCTTATCTATTTACCAATGATTCACAGAATTTGAAATAGTTCAAAAAAATTCAGCAACTATAAGAACTTGTTGTAAAATGTGATTTTTATAAAGTTTATAGAGTACAGTTGCGACAAAGCTCTATATGTTCTTTGCAATATTCAATTTGTTAATCTTGTGGGATCTTTGTTCAATATCCTATGTTGGAATCAATTTGGGTTTTGATAAAGGTTTGTTTGAGGATACGATGCCAATCGAATGGCATTCTAGTATTCATATTATTTTCTTTGAGGTTGGTTGATTTTGTAGTGTATTGGTTCAAAAATCTATTTCATTTAGTGACAAGTTTCTTTGACTTGTAAAAATTGCTTACATCATTGTGGCTCAAATTTCAACTTATTTGAGGCATATTTCCATCTAATGCCTCCTTTATTTAATCTTTTGACAATTAGGCATTGTGATGGCATAATTTTTTCTATTTCACAATCCAGTTCTACAATATTTGTTTTCCTAGAAAAAAAAGCGTAATTTTATTTCTTCGAAAACAAAATTACATTCTTTAGATACACTTAAATGTGTATTTCATGTTCAGCTGATAGCATCTTTTGGAAAAGACATTTAAAGTCTTCTGTAAATTCCAAAAAATAACATAAGGCAGATAGCTCAATTACAATGCTTTTGAATTTATGCTGCCATGTTCATTGGCAAACTTTATCAACCTGTTCCAAAATCGAAAAAAGGCCTGCAGACTGTTCGAAGGACAGTTCTATTGTGCACAAAAAATAAATCTTGTTTAAGTTCATAAAATATGATGAAGTTTTTGTATAGTTGTAAAGTAAAGACAAAAAAATTAGAATGTTGATCTTTTTATGAAGGGTCTATGGTATAATTCCTGAATGTTGCCCTCTCTGTGTTCCCTTATCTTCCAAAGCCCCGAGGCCATTTGCAACCCCTCCTTCGAGGCTTTGTCCGCCTCTTTGTTGTTATCCCTGTAAATTTGCTGACAATAGAAGGAAACAAAAGTGTTTAGAACCTCTTTAATTGACAATAAGATACGGGCAAGTATTATATTTCTGCATTGTTGTGTCCCTTTTGTCCAATTAATAACATTCATTGAGTCTTCCAAGATATTTAGATTTCTACATCCTTTCTCTGCTGCAAAGACAAGGAGGAGTTTGAGGCTCATAAGTTCGGAAAAATTGTTACTGCCTTCCTCTAATCCCGCTACCAGTTCAAAGAAATGGATCTCAGAAAGGTATAATAGTGCCCCACCCCCACAATAATTATTTTGTGCTACACGGTTAAAATAACCCCAGAGCACCGTTTTGTCTAGTTCCACTTCCAGAGCCTCCCTCTGTCTAGTAGTTTTGATATATTGGGGAAAGGCATAAAGAAGTCCACAATAGAGTCATGATGTAACTTCAACAGTACGGGCTTTATCAGCAAAAAATAGGTTGTTTCTTGCCAGCGAAACACCCCATATTACTAACAGGGGCAAAGCTACCAAAATTTCTTGAAAAGCCACCGTCCTCTAGTTCTCCCAAGCTTGTAGAATTGTAGGTCCCACCTAGTTACATGGAAATCCTAGTGACTTCGAGCATTCTGTCCATACTTCTTTGATAAATGAATAGTGCAAAAAAGGTGTGAGACCGACTCACCATTTGACTTGCAAAGCATACACCAACCAGGCCCCTGAAAGCATCTTTTCTGTAAATTGTCCCAGGTTGGAGCCTTGTTCTCCAACACACACCACATAAAGAGCCTAGTTTTTGGAGGACATTTGATTTTCCACAGTTTCTTCCATCACCAGACTGGATCCCTTAGTAGATCATCTGCACTAAGTTTTAAGTAACCAACCTTTGGAGTGTAGATGCTAAGCGGGTCAATGTCCCAAATAAGTTCATCCTCCCTATCCCTTAACTGAATTAGTGCTTTGTTCAATTCTCCTATGTAACGAGCCAAATACCTTTCATCAAGTTTAGATAACCCACAAGAAGAAGGCGACATCCATGACTGAAAGCATAAAATCTCCTGAAAAGGTGCTGCTAGTTGGAAGAGATAAGTGATGCCTCTCTGCCTCAGGGCCTCCACCGTGTGGTCTGGAAGTTTGTGTTGCTGCGTACATCCGACCCACGGGTCCTCACCAACCCTTAATTTTCTGCCATCCCCCACATTCCATGCGAGGTTGGAATCAAGTACGTTGAAATATTGCACCACAACTTTCCAAATCACAGAACCTCTCGAATGGGATTTCCAGGGATTCCTTATCCAATATTCAACCGAATCAGGGGATAAGTACTTCTGTATAATCACTTGGGTCCAAAGACTTTCCGATTTTAACAATCTCCATCCCCCATTGGCTGTTAGTGACTTCACAAACAAGAAAATATTTTTAAGACCCCAACCCCCCAGTCCTTTAGGTACCGCAATCTTCTCCCAGCGCACCCAAGGGGTCACCTGGTTTTCCTGCTTTCCACTCCAAAGAAACCTAAAACAGATTCTTCTTGCCTCTTCTAAAATATCTTTAGGGATCCAAGCAAGTGACATCTAATAAACAAGTATAGCTTTCAATACTGCTTTCACCAAAACTGGTCTTCCTGCTCTAGAGAGCCATTTATGGCTCCACAACTTCAATCGTTTTTCCATCTTATCGAGAAGCCATTGTAGTCCCGTTTATGATAGTCATTAGGTTTTAGGCAAAACCCTAGATATTTCAGACCCATATCAATTCCTACCAGATTGAAGGGAAAAACCCTATTGAGTTCATGGATCTCTTCAGTATTCAACAAGTGGGTAGACAGAGTTGATTTCCTAGCATTTATCTCCATCCCTGTGGCTTTTGAGAAAATGTCCAGTATTTCTTGAAGAGTATTAGTGTACCTCACCGTTCCTGTTCAGAAAATTAGGACATCATCCACAAACAGGAGATGAGTTAAATGTAAATTCTGTGAAATTTGAATGCCCTTCAATGAACCATGGTTTTTTTGCTTCCTTTAAAGCCCTACTCAATCCTTCAACCACCAACAGGAAAAGCAAAGGGGATAACGGACATCCTTGTTGAAGGCCTCTCTCAGCATGGAAGAAAGGTGAAGCAACCCCATTGATCAGAACATAAAAAGAGACTGTAGTAATCCAGTGCTACGATATGAGAAGACATACACAAGTATTGCAGGTAAAAAAATCAGATTTTGGTTTGATATACATTCCAAGATATATCATGTGGAATGTATGGTTTCTAAATGGTTCTGAAATCAGTTCCAAATGAGTCAACTTGGAATCTTCTCCATTAATTATTTGTTGGGAATTTTCATATTGTGAAATTTCCAAATATCTAAAGAGACATACCGAAGTACCCTAGGTAAAAAATTCATAATCATATTTGCAAAATTCTATACGTGGCATGTTGTACAAGTTCATTCTTGGGAACAAGCAAAAAACAACAAGATTTGGGAAAGCCACATAAATCTCATTTGGAAATTCAAATTTTGGTAAAAGACCGAGTGAATGCAGAAATAGAAAGTAGACTCAATGAAGGTAATGTGAAGGTTATTGTCTTTCGAAAAATTTATATGTACTAAAGAAGAAATGTAACTTGAAGGTTGGTTCCACTCAAACAAAGGGATTGGTGTCTCTTGCTAAGTTGGTGCTTAGTGGTGGGGATTGGTGTTTTCAGTAGATTGGTTTCTACGAAGATTTGTAAGCGTGGGTTGGTGCCTAATAGGGTTTGTACCATTGGGCATTGGTTTCTCCATTATTCTAGTGCCTATAAATGTTTCTGAAAGTGGGTTGCCATTCTACAAAAAAATTTAAAGAGAAGTTTTGTGATTTTCTCCCGAAAGTGTTTCCACATAAATCTTGTGTTTTATATTCTTTAGATTAATATATATTACATGTGATTGTTTTTTATGCTTGATGAATGTTTGAAAAAGTAAAAAATTGTCTTGTACTTATTCACACCCCCCTCCCAAGTATAAGTGTGTGCTCAACAATGAATAAGTTATTGTGAAAATGACAAATTGGCATGAAATTGATTTCACAACTCTCCCCTTTTTTAATGATATTCAATCTTTTCTTATCCACTTATCCACTTCTCCAAATGTTAATACATTTTTCACACACACACTTTCTCTCAATACTTTATATTTTTATATTTTATCATAACCCTTTTCTCTTTTTTTTTCCACTTTTCCAAATAACATGGGAAAATACAGTGGGATTCCAAACCCGTGGGTTTGAAACAACCATTTCAGATTTTACCTTTTCATGGGCACCCCTTTTTTTAATATGCTTGTAAACCTATATATAAATCAATCTAGAGATATGGCCCCCTTGCTTGCAAATGCCTTAGCATTGTTGGACAAATTGTCATTGATGTCAATGACTAGGAAGATTATAGTTAGAATGTTAGGTCAACCTTACAATTTCAACTTAGAAATTGATTCAACACTTGTATACATAAAGGAAACAATATCTCTACTTAATTATCCATCCAAGAAAGTATGGAATACTAAAGAATTGCACAAGGATAAGATGATTTTTTTGGGGTCTAAAAGATGAAGATATCTAAATATATTTTGAAAGCAGTCTAATATGCGCAGAGCTAAGTGTGCAGAAGAAGTTGAAGTAGAAGCGCATAACTAAGTGTGCAAAAGAAGCAATGGAAGAAATGTTGAGATATACGTGCAACAGTAGCTAAAGAAAGATTACATAGCTAAATAGAATGATAGGGCTCAGCTGAATGTGCGCTCAAGTTTATAAAAAAGGTTGGTGCCTGACTGTGCAAGTTAGTGCTTGTTGAATATGAGTTGGGTGCTCACATCATTGTATCAAATTATGTAATCAAGGATAATATATATATCCAGAGGGAAAATTCATAATTTTATTATAATAATGAAATTACATTCGCAGAATGTACGTAGTCATACATCTACAAGAAGGATGAGGTTTGCAGCTCCAATATATTAGGTTTTTCCAATCCAAAAATGATATATATATATATATATATATATATATATATAGTCATACATCTATAAGAAGGATGAGCCTTGCAGCTTCGATATATCAGGTTTTTCCAATCCAAAAATTATATATATATATATGGAGAGAGAGAGAAGCGTGATTTTATTATAATAATGAAATTACATTCGTAGAATGTACGCAACCATACATTTATAAGAAGGATGAGCCTTGCAGCTCCAATATATCATATTTTTCCAATCCAAAATGACTATTGATTTCCTTGCAAAAATAAAATAGATTTGTATGTTGCTATGTATGTTTTTTGTGTTTTTATGTTGTGCTTCCTTTCACCCCCCAAAAAAGAGAAATTTAGTTTCCAACTGTCAAAAATGGAAGAGTCGACTGTGTGGCTCATTGAGTGCTACCAGATCGCTGCTATATAGGTAAAGTTCTTTATAAAAAAAACTGCAAAAAAAATGATTATAATGTTTTCTTATAATATGTTGTAAATCCATGAAGGGTCCGTGGTAAAATTCATATTGCTCCCCATCATGTGTTTCCATTATTTTCCATGTACCCTGTTCTAGTTTTAGACCTTCCTTTGAAAGTTTGCCCACTTCTGAGTTTCGCTCCCTGTAAACATGATGACAGATTATGGAGTCAAAAGTTCCATAAGTCTGCAGACATCTTCAAATAAAGGGCATAGATTTAAATTTATGCATTTCTAGTTTTTATGATGTGTATCCCTTCTTGAGCGACCCCAATAGATGCATGAATCTATCTGTTTTCTAGGAACCCAAATTGTTCATGTGGAATAATTTTTCAAAGCACCTTCTTGAGTCTTTGGGCAATGATTTTTGCAACAACTTTGTAGGTGATGTTGCATAGAGAAATTGGTCTAAAGTCTTCCAGGGTAGTAGGATGTTCCAATTTTGGGATTAGGGCAATGAAAGTGGTGTTAAGTGGGGGATGCATATAACCTTTGATTCGAGTTTCTTCAACTAGGTGTAGAAGATCAATGTTGATTGTGTCATAAAGGGCCAGAAAAAATTCAATAGTCCATCTGTCTGGTCCTGGTATTTTATCTTTCTGAAAACTGTACAGTGTTTCCTTTAATACATCTTCTGAAATTTCTTCCATTACCTCCATGTTACCATCTTCTGTAATTTGTCCTGGAAAAAATTGAGAAATCTGGATCACTTCTGCTATAGTCGCCTGAATGTCTACTTTGAAAAGTGACTCAAAGTGTGTTTTACTTAGAATAGCAAGGCCTTCAAAGGAAGAGCACACCTCATTATTTGAATTCTTTAACTCCCATATGGTGTTCTGCATCTTTCTTATTTTCGCAAAGTGTTGTCATCTCCACATTCAAACCAAATGGCTCTGCTTTTTTATCTCCATACATCCTCTTGTTCTTTCAAAAAATTATTTATACTAGATTCCATAGTACTTAGCCTATCTTTGTCTTCTTGTGTTATGAAACCACCTCCTTCAAAGTTTTGGATCTATGCAATCTCCATTTCCACTTGTTTAAGGGATTGTTCCTCTTTTTCCCTTTTTAGTTTGGCCTAGTCTTTAAGGAGGGTCTTTATTCTGGAAATATTTTGGGCAAAGTGTGAGGCAACATGATTTCCTTCTCCTGCTGAGAAAGGAATCCAATTTCATTGAATGAGTTGGATAAATTCCTCATTCTTTAATCATGTTGCACAAAATTTGAAAGGACTGGCTAGCTTTCTTGGGATTTTTCAGAATTTCCAAGCAAATTGGGAGATGGTCAGACTCACCACCAGAGTCAACCCATTGTTTGAACATCAAATTTTTGTTTGGGAGGACTTCTGCTAATAAAAATCGATCCAAACATTTTGCAATTCTATTCTCCCCCGTTCTTTTATTAACCCAAGCAGGTTTCAGTTTGATCGGGTCAAGATCCACAATATGAGAGGTTTGTAGGAAGTGTGCAAATTTTTTTTCCAGCGGATCCACCCTACCTCTTAGGCCCCAGATCTCGTGTGTCCCTAGTGTGAAGTTTAAGTCCCCTTCTAGTATGACATTATATTCTTTACATAAGGAAGTGTTTTGGAGCCTGACCCAGAAAGAGACCCTATTCTCATAAGGTCCATATATGTTGATAACGGTGAAGAAAATATTTGCTTCAACCTAGTGTATATGAATTTCCACAGCAAGAGAGGAGCCTCAAGAATTCATGCAGTTTACAGAGAGTGGATTCCATCTGATAGTCAGTCCTCCCGAGTTCCCTCTTGCACTTCGAGCGAAAAAATCAAAGTTTTTTATGGTAGATTTTAAAAGGGTGGTAACATGTGCTTTTGTTCCCATTGTTTCTTGAAGAAGGATCACATTAAGCTTTTGGACCAGAAGCAACCTTTTTAGAGCAAGTTTTTTACAAGTACTTTACATACCCCTAAAATTTAGTGAAAGGATCTTTATTTAGTAACCCCTTCCAGGACTTGCACTGCTTAGTGCCCCAAATATTGTTTTTTTCTTTCCATTTGTTTGATCCTTCAATGCCTTCTGATGTGCTAAGGAGATAAGTTTGGGTGTTCCCCTTCCTTTCCCCTTTGAAATGTTGCTAGGGTTTTTCCCTAACCCTAAATAGAGAGAGGAGGGTTCTGGAATTTCAGGGATGTCTCTATATAGAAGGTGAAAACGTATAGCTGAGGTTGAACAAAGAGGGGATGAGTCTATACCTAGTGAGGAGGTGTAAGATGTAGGGGGAGAGGGGGCTATGGACAGGGAGGGTTTTCCTTGTTGTACTAGGATGTTCTGAGAAGGTGGAGGTAGAGGAGAGGTAGTTAAAGGAGTAGTGTGAATAAGTGCTACAGGGTCTAGATTCTCAATGTTTAAAGCATTCAGAGAACGTTCTGACAAAAGAATACTCAAGGAAGGTTCAATATTCTTACCCAGAGAGTGATCCAAGTCTTGCCGTAAAGGATGTGTTGAATCCTTTTCCTTATTAATGCATGTCTCTTATGCCTGTTGGTCTGCAGGTTCGGAGGCCTGGGGAGGTTCTTCATCCGCTCTGTTGTGTCTTTCTGGCCTGCGTCCGAGTTTAGGTCTATCTTCCTCTCTTTTCGCTTCATTTCTGATTCCCCATCTTTTTCTAGATGGGTTTTTTGAAAACCACTGGAAGCAATTTTTTCGCAATATGCCCAATTCCATGGCACTTGTGACATCTGAAAGGAATTCCTTCATAGTCAAGAATTTTCCTTCTGCTTTCATTTCCCCAAAGTATATTTAGGTCCTCTCAAAGTCCAGTTCTGATGTTTAGGGGGACGAGAATGCAAGCTACAGATCTTCTTCGAGTGGTTTGAAAAGAAAGATCAACATCAATAAACACTCCCAGAGCGTTTCCAATGTCTCTAAATGAGTCCAAGTTCCAAAATTCCCACAAGAGGACAGGAAGATGTACCCATACTGGTTGGGTATTCATTCTTTCGCAATTGACATCAAAAAGAGGTGTCCATTTATTAAAAAGGCTGGGAATGGATCCAAAACTCTAGGGATTTTATAAGACCTTGCCAACATCTTCTGCACTGTTAAATTTAAAACCGAACCAACCTTTGGTTAGAGCACTAGTCCAGTTTGTTCTGACATAGTCCTCCAAACCACCAAGGATGGGGTATCTCCCCCTGATTTTTCCCACCAATGTCGTTTCTTCCATTTCCACTGCTTGTCCTATCGAGACGTTAACCCCACAAATCATATTGAGAGGGCCTTTTGTGACATTTAAGCACTTAGTCTTCCCCTTTTTCCTTGAGGAATTCTATGAGTCGGCATTGTTGTTCTTTGGACCCTCCTTTTTCCCACAACTACTCTTTTTAGAGTTTGATTCTATAGGGTTTCCTTAAAGATCCACATGCCAAAGAAAAGAAGCTATGAAACCCTCAAGGCTATGATGAGGTTCTCCTTCTGCAGGGTTTAGGGATGGCGGATCTAGGGGTTCGAAGAGAGAGCCAAGCCACCCAACTTCCAAAAGTTCAAAACTTGTGAGCAAGGTCAGTTCCACAAGTGGAGATGGACGCAGTGTGGATCCTGGTGATGGATCAATATGGAGAAATAGTAGCATCAGTTTGGCATCCAAACCCTAGATTGGATTGTAGTTGTGGAGAGAACAAAGTGTAAGGGTTTCTGCCTAACGTGAGGTAAAGAGGCCTAATGGCCAATGGATACAGGGTAGCTACTACAATCGGCTCTGACAGATAATCCAACACCAGACTGTTAACAACGGAGGCCATTAACCTGAAAGTGGAAGTTTGAGGCCCATCGGTCAAGTATGGTGAGTGCCAGAGGGGAGTAGCTGGTGAGGAGTGGACAGAGAAATCATTGTTTCGAGATAACGAGGAAAATAAAATATGTTTCCCTTGCCTCAGATCCTTCGTGTAATCCACCTCCTCGTCATCCTTGAGAGCCATTTGGCTCCCTGTGGCTACCAAGTCACAATATTTTCCGAAGAAGTCTAGCACTGGTTACAGAGAGAGGGAATAAGCGGCTGGTTTTCAGGGGCTGCAGGAGCAAACCCTCAGGACTGTGGAAAAAAAACGTAGACCCACTTCATCCTCCCTCCCAAAAATTGTGTTCATATATATGTATATATGTATATGTATATTGATATATATACGTATATATAGATATATATATATTTCGGGTGATGGAGGTGCGAAGGTCGAAGGCGAAGAAGCATGCAAATAGAAAGGAAGACAAGGTGAAATCAAGATGTGGATCGACGAAGTTGACTTCACCCCTGAAGACTGGGAGACCTCCGTGTTTTGTTCAGAAGAAGAATTTCGAGGTAGGCAAAAAATGGAGACACAGGAAGAGGGTGTGGGAGGACAGCTTGCACATGCGAAGGATCAAAATCCCATAATAGAGGAGGGTACAAAAGCCCATTCCAAACCACGCAATCAAATGAACGTCTCCAGCAACACCAGCTCTGAAAATCATTGCAACAGCAAAACAAATCTGCACAAAACAAAGGGTGTAAGATCGAGGAAAGTCAATGTTGAATTAACAGTAGGCAGGGAAATTGAACTCGGGGAAATCACCCATTACCTGAAGCACGCCATTGTGGGTCGATTCTGCAGAAAAACACCACGGCGTGAAGCAATCATGAACTGGATCGAGCAGAACTAGAAAAACGAGCTTGGATACAGCCCATATTTTCACATACTGCCAAGAGGTTGGTTCATGATGAAGTTACGACATGAAGAGGATGGGAAAAAATTATTGGACAAAAGTTGGAGATGGGGGCCATCAGGCTTAATTCTGCAAAAATGGAGAATTGATTTTGATGCAACAAAAGTACCCTTCAATATTCAGCAAGTGTGGGTGATATTGCTAGGACTACCTATGATGTTTTGGGAGGAGGAGTGCCTGAAAGCAATTGGCAACAGGATAGGCAAATTCGTGGCTTTAGAACTCGATTGGGAAACCAAGGTTGACCGCAGGGGCACGAGAATTCTAGTTGATCTAGACCTGAAGGATGGGCTATATGAGGAAATCCTGATAAACATGCATGGAAGCCAATGGAAACAACGCCTAGATTATTGGAAAATCCCTTTCCGGTGCTATGGCTGTAGAGAGGTTGGTCACCTATTAAGAAATTGCTCGAATAGCACAATCAGAAGACGGTTCCGAAAGGTCTGGATTAGCAAGAGAGGGTGCAAGGAAGCAACATCAGTAGAGCCCCCCAAAGAGATGGAAAAGAAAGAACCAGTGTAGAATAGGGAAGATGAGGAGAAGCGCTCAAGCAAAAATTCGGTAAACAAAGAGCATAGCCTAGAGTCGGAGATGGAGAAAGAACGAAAAGGTGGCGAAGAAAGCAGTCAGAATCAGGAAGATGAAGGCATGCAAAAAGGTGGTGAGAGTGAAATAGTAACAAAAAATGAACCTCAGGAACCGTTGATAGCGACTGAAGTGAGGAGTGAAGGACACATCAGCGAAGATGCGGAAAACACGGAAATTGGTCAAAGCAGCTCAGGCATCAACAAGTCTCGGTCGTCAACAACGAAACCTAAAGGTAACAACTATAACCCAATGATTAATTTTAAGCATGATGACAGTAAAAATAATTCCCCTGGCAAAGAAAATAAAAAAATAGCTCAATGCAAGGAACTGATAAGAGAAAGGAAAACAAAATACAATCTAAGACCTAGGGTTTCAAAAGAAAAGAATGATTGTATTTCAACAGGAGGGCTTGCCCCAAACACGGAGCCGAAACCTCAAATGGGTAGAAAATCCCTCCTTTCAAAAGCTTAGAAGCGTGCGATCTTAGAGATCAAACAAGGAAAACAAGGCACAATTTCAAGGGTGCTTAGAGATATAAGCCCAGGGGGTGTTATTAAATGAAAATATTATCCACAAATATCAGAGGGTTAGGGGCAGAACCCAAGAAACTCGCCCTGAAACGGATCATAACCACGATGAGCCCGACGGTATTATTACTACAAGAGACCATGACAGAAGGTAAGAAGGCAGAAGAAATAGTCAGAGAATGCATAAAAGATTGGGGAATGAATAGCAATGATGTAGATGGGCACTCAGGAGGAACCCTAACAGCATGGAGACCAACCCTAAAGAAGATTTCAGTTAAAAAATCTGATACAACAATAGGAGTAGCACTGGAGGATAGTGAAATAGGAAAAAAATTTATGATCCTGAATGTCTATGGACCTCTCTATGATAGGAAATCTTTATGGGAAAAGTCTAGATGTCCAAAACCTGATACTTGGAGGAGACCTAAACCTAACCATGTCTAGCAGCAAAGTATGGGGAAAGAACGCCAGAGCAGACACTTTGGGACCCTATTTCAGATATATGTTTGAACAAAAGGGTCAGGTGGATGTAGCCCCTGTGAAAATCATGCCCACATGGAGAAATAAAAGGAGTGGGGATCAAGAAATATCAAAAAGACTGGACAGGTTTGTGGTTTCAGACCACTTAACAGGAAGCAACCTCGTTCTAAAGACTTTAGTAGAAACAAGAGGTAGGTCAGATCATTGCCCAATAGTCCTTACTATCCATAACCCTGAAGAAAAACCTCCGACCCCATTCAAGTTCAAACCTCGGTGGTTAGAAGAGGAGTATTGTAATCTCATCTCAGAAGCATGGGTACCTTTAGAACCAGAAACAAATCACTCTCAGATGCAACAATTTATGGAAAATTTGGAGAGAGTGAAAAAGATTTCCAAAAAATGGGATGAAAAGTTCAAGAGGAGACAACAAGAAACTCTGAAGAAAGTAGAAGCACAAATAATGGAGATGTATGAAAATAACAGAGGAGTCTTCAGTAGCTTCCAACTTGAGGAAGTGAAAAAACTAGAGGCAATGAAAGAGAGCTTATTGCTACAGGAAGAAAAAAAGTGGACATTGAAAAGCAGAGCTCTGTGGCTGGCTGAAGGAGATCAAAATACAAAGTTATTTCATAGCTATGCCTCTCAAAGGAAAAACATCAACACAATCCAGGAGGTCAAGAATACAAGAGGCAACATTGCCAAGACCTTTGAAGAAAAATCAAAGGCTGATGTAGAACACTTCCAGGAATTGTTTAAAGAACCTGCAGGATGCCCAATTGAAGAAATGTTAGAAGTTCTTGATTTGTTCCCAAGAGCTATAACAGAGGAGATGAATGACGAGCTTACTAAAGACATTTTGGAGGAAGAAATCACTCAGGTGTTACACTCCTTTCAGAAAGGAAAGAGTCCCGGCCCAAATGGTTTTACACTAGAATTTTTTTTAGGGTTTTATGATCTGATCAAGAAGGATATACTAGCAGTGGTTCATGAATCCAGAAAGTCAGGGAAAGTGCTAGGCAGTATGAATAGCACCTTCATTGCTCTAATTCCTAAGAAACAAAAGTGTGAAGCATTTGAAGATTACAGACCAGTATCATGCTGTAATATGATATACAAAATAATAGCTAAAATCATAGCACAGAGAATCAAACCAATTTTCAGTAAGGTCATTATAGAGGAGTAGTTTGGTTTCTTGCAGAATAGGCAAATACTGGATGCAATCTCTATAGCTCAAGAAGTGATACACTCTATAAAAAAAGAGAAGCAATCAGCCTTTGCTTTAAAATTAAACCTCTCAAAAGCTTATGATAGGGTAAGTTGGACCTTCATTATACTAGTCCTCATAAAACTTGGGATGAATATGGAGGTAATAGAGTGGATACTGGGATGCATCCAGTCTACTTTTGCAATATTGATCAATGGCCCTCCCTTGGAGTTCTTTAGGCCCTCAAGAGGCATCAGGTAAGGATGCCCTCTATCACCGTTCATTTTTCTTTTGGTGGCAGATGCTTTAAGCAAATTAATTGTGAAATGCAGGACAGAAGGAAGGATCACAGGAGTAAAAGTACAAGGGTCAGAAGAGGTAACTCATACCTTATTTGTAGATAATGTTTTGCTCTTTGGGATAGGGGAGGAAGAGAACTTGACATAATATGCAACTCTGACAGAAAATTACTTGAGGGCCACAGGTATGATAATCAACATAGAAAAATCAATATTGGCTCACAATGAATTCCCAAGGAAGCTGGTACAAAAATCAAGGGAAATATTAGCCTACCCAACAAAACCACTCGGAGAAGGATTTAAGTATTTAGGTTTTTTCCTCAAGCCAAATTGCTATGCTTTTAAGGACTGGATGTGGCTATTCCAAAAGGTAGAGGCTAGAGTTTCTTCTTGGGAAAACATATTTCTGTCCAGGGGAGAAAGATTATTCTTGGTAAAAGCGGTGCTTCAGAGTATTCCTGTATATTGGGCTTCGATAGCCTACATTCCTAAAGGAATTCTTATAAAGATCTGAAAGGCATGCTTCACATATCTGTGGACAGCTAGTAAACAAAACAAGGGCATACCTCTGGTAAAATGGAACATCATAGCCCAGCCCAAGGTGATAGGAGGATGGGGCATAAAAAACCTCCCCCTTTTCACAAAAGCACTTGCAGCTAAATCTCTATGGAGACTCATTAAAAACGCAGACTCCTTGTGGGGCAGAGTGGTATGTTCCAAATACTTAACAAACATGGAAATAACAAATTGGATCAGAAGGCCTAACAAGACCTGCAAAAATGGCTCAGTTGGATGGAAAGCCATGGTGTTAGCTTTCCCTCTGATAGGCACATGGACAGCGTGGGAAATAGGGAATGGGAAAAGCATAATGATAGGTCTGGATCCTTGGGCTGGAGCAGGAGAGGAATACAGACTTCCACAAACAGTATTAAAAAAGCTTGGAGATCAAAGATGCTATAAACTTGCATATGCAAAAATTCAAATCCCAGACTAAACAAGAAGAACAAAATGGAGGGAAGCAAGCGAGTTTCAACTAGAAGGAGAAGAAGTTGAGAACTAGAATGAGTATCTCAGATTGTTGGAAACAAATTGCGTAAGCCTGGAGGATGATATAAAGGATAAGTTAATATGGACAAGAAACGATGAAGATGGATAATTCACAACAAAAAAAGGGTATGAAGTTGCCATACTGGAGCAATTCAATGGAGAGAGAGCCTGGTGGTGGAAAGGACTATGGGAATGCAACAGTCCAATAAAAACCATTCTTACTTTCTGGCTAGCAATGAATAACAAATTATTGACATGGGAAAATCTAAGAAAAATGGGCTTACAAGGCCTAAGGATGTGCATCTTATGCAAAAAAGACGATGAACTCACTTCCCATTTGTTCGGTACTTGTTCATATGCAGGACAAGTTTGGATGGACGCTGCCAGAACTCTTAGTAAGGGAAGCATGACCAGAAGGGAAGACTTATGGGAGTAGAACACAAAGCAGTGGTGGAACAACAATGCAGTATGCGAATTCAGAGCTTTCCCTGTGCTTTTCATTTTTACAATATGGGAGACCAGAAATAGAGCAATTTTTAAGAACATTTGGACTCCCATTAACATCTCTTCAGCACTACTAATGCAGAAAGTTTAGGAACATAGAACAGCCCCTAAAATTGGAAAACATGATTATGAACAACTTTGAAGTACAAATTAGAATCAGCTGTACTTTTGGAAAACCCCAAGCTATGGAGAAATCCATCCATCCTGGCATACCATACTCTCAGAGCCTATTTCAGTCCATACAAGGCTTTCTTCAGTTTACATACATGGGTCTTCTTCCCATGAGTCACAAAGCCTTCATGTTGTTCAATTTAACTTCTTCCTCAATTTTACCATTGAGAAAGGCTGTCTTTACATCCATCTGATGTAACTTCCATCCAAATACTGCAACAAGTGAAATGATGGTTCTAATGGTAGTATACCTGGCAACAGGAGCAAATGTCTTGTCATAGTCAATGCCTTCTTTCTAAATGACGCCATGAGCTATGAATCTGGTTTTATACTTCTCCACACTACCATATGCAGCATGCTTGATCTTTTAAGCCATCTGGAGGTCACAACTGACTTTCCTGTTGGTCTAGGAACAATCTCCCAATCATCATTCTTCATGATTGACTTGCACTCTTCAATCATGGCATCAACCCATACCTGTTTACTTGTTGCTTCTTCGTATGATGAAGGTTCTGAACTGATTAGTTGACTCATAAGACCGAAGTACTTCTGTGGTCTTATGCTTTCTCTGAAAGTCTCGGGAGGAGCTTTATGTTTCTCGCCTTCTTGCACTGTCTCTCGGTACCAAACATGTCTCCTTTTGGAAGGAGGAACTTCAAGGAGTTCTTCTAGTGGAGTTTCAATGTTCTTAGGTACATCTAGAATTTGATCTTCAAATTCCTCTTCCTCCCTCTAAATTTCTGAATCTGGAAACTCAAGGGGAGCAACTGCATCTTCCAGTGAAAGCTCTGGTGTTTTACGAAACACAACTTCCTCATGGAAGATCACATCTCTGCTGACCTCAATGTGCCTTTGTCCCGATATATATACTCGATAAGCCTTCAAGCAATCACTGTACCCAACAAATATACCTTTCTTACCAGAGGGCTCTAGCTTGGCCCTCTTTTCTTTTGGCACATGAACATACACAAGAGTACCAAATATCCTCATGTGATCAACTACAAGTTTCTTCTTGGTGAAGACTTCTTCTGGAGTCTTCTCCCACAAGATAGCATGTGGGCTTCTATTCTGGATGTACACAGCAGTTCCTTTAGCTTCAGCCCACAAAGACAAAGGAAGATCTAGATCACTGATCATGGCTTTAGCAGCCTCACCGATCATTCTATTCTTCCTTTCTGCAACCCCATTCTGCCGAGGGTTGTAAGGCACTGTCAGCTCTTTCTTGATTCCTGCTTCTCAACAAAAATCATCAAACTCATTAGATTCATACTCACCTCCGCTATCCGATCTCAAGATACAGATGTGTCTGCCAATCTGATTTTCAATCAGTGTCTTGAACTCTTTAAATCTGTCAAAGGTTTCACTCTTGGCCTTGAGGAAGTAAACCCATGACTTCTAAGAGTAATCATCAATAAACAAGACATGATATAAACACCCACTCAAGGAGGGTGAAGACATAGGCCCACAAATGTCAGAATGAATCGAATCCAAAATGCCTTTAGATCTACTTTTACTTCTGGGAAAGGATTTCTTAGTGTTCTTACCTAGAGCACATCCTTTATAGATTTCGTCATGTTTTGGAGAAACTTCTGGCATACCTGTAACCATCTTCTGCAATCCTGGGAAAGCTATCTAGTGAAGGTGTCCAAACCTTCTATCCAAGGCATGAGTGGAATCCTTGGAAGCCTTGTAGAGGCCTCCCTCTCGAACCCCAATTTGTACTGTTGAGTTTAGATCTATGTCTTTTTCCCATAAAAAGACCTTTTTGTCCATGAAGAGGACTCTGTAGCGCTTGTCTTCTAAACCAGCAACAAATAAGAGATTCTTCTTTAAACCGGGAACATAAAGAATATCATCAATATGAAGAACCGTACCTAAGTCAAGTTGGAGTGAAGTTGAGCCAACTCCTTCAATCTTGTAGGTGGAGTCATCTCCAAGTTCTACCTAAGTGGTGAACTTCTTCTTTCTGTAACTGGTGAGAGCTCCACGGTTACCTGTCATGTGCTTGGAGGCACCACTGTCCACCAACCAAGAAGTGGAACAATCTGAGAAAGAACTAGTTAGAGCAGAAATCAAGTAGTACTCTCTTTTAGGTTCTTCGGTTTTGTTAGCCTTGGTTTTCTTCTTCTTCTTTGGTTCTTCTTCTTCTTCTTCTTCCTCTGGATCTGCAGCAGATGCTTGAAACCGTCTCTTGGGTTTCTTCTTGTTCTGCCTGTAGTCTTTAGCAAAATGTCCAAACTTGTGGCAACTATAACATTCCACTTTAGACATGTCAAAAAACTTACCCTAGGGTTTCTTTCCCTTCTTTTACAGAGGGAAAGATTTCTTGAACTTCTTTGTCTTTGTTGTAATTGCAAGGTTGTCCTCCTTGATTATCTTGCCAAAGACCCTTCCTTCTTCTTCTATGCAATCATGGCAAAGCCTTTCAAAGGTTGGTTGATTCTCTCGTCCACTGACGAATGCCATGAAAGTTTCCCAAGAGCTTAGGAGACCATCAACCACTGTTTGTACAAGGTCATCATCATCAACAGCAATACCAATAGCAATGAGTTGATCTCTTACCTATGCAATCTTCGTGAAGAAGGAACCAATGCTTTCATCTGTGTTCAGCTTCAAAGTTTCGAGCCTCTTCTTCAAGACTCTCTTTTGACTGGGAGCCTTCTATTCATATAGGTTTACCAAAGTATCAAAGCATTCTTTAGCAGTCTTCAAAGATGTGATGTTGGGAATCACCGACTCTCTGACAAAATCATAGATGATTCTTATAGTCTTACCTTGCTTCCTCTCATAAGCAAGCCTTCCAGCATTAGATGTTGGCTCTTCAATGACATTAAAAACAATGTCATCCAAGTCATTCTCTTGTAGAATGGTTGTTAACCTGGCCTTCTAGGAGTTGAAGTTGGTTGAACCATAAAGTTTCTCTTCTGGTTTGAAACCATTGGTGGCCATCTTTGCCACTTAGTCAAATGTTAGATCTGCAAATCTTATCCCAAGATCTAGGAAAACAACAACAGTGTCCCTTTACTGTGTTTTCACATGCTAAGCTCTGATACCATGTTGAATTTTAGCATTAGCTTGAATACTTAAAAAATTTGTAGATTAACTTGAAAACAAATGGCAAGTGCAGTAAAATAACATTCATCACATCAACACAATGGACACAAGAGTTTTTCACTAGGGAAACCTTCAAAGGACAAAAACCCCAAAAAGCATTAGTAGCTCATCTCGTTAATGAGATGACTTAGAAAATTCTTCTAAAAGATCCTCAAACCTCAATAGGGGTAACCACAAATCCATAATATCAATTTTTTAGTTTACATCAAAAAATACCCAATTAGGGCTTTTCCAGAAAACATGTTTTTCTCTCTCTTGCACAAAAAATTGCAGGCTACTTGAAAAAAATCAGATCTACCCAGATCTGCTAACTGCCTGTCCCTACACCTAAAAAACTGCCCTGTTGCTCATCCGTACAATCCTGATATGCCCGTTCATATAGTTGTTTGTCTTTCTGCTGCCCGACTGTTGTTTTCTTCTTGCTCGACCTGCCCAAATCTGCCTGATCTGGGGTCTGTTGATGCCCGTCTTCTTTCTGCCCCTGCCCGGTTGACTGTTAGCTGCTCGACAGCTTCCGACTGCCCTGTTGTGGCAGCTAAGCTGTTGCCCGAGGGTTCGAGGCCCTTGCCCAAGGGCCTTCCACAAGCCCAGCATCCCTATGGGCTGCTGCAAAACCCTCACGGGTCTGCCCAAGGCTACCCAGAGGGTCTGTAGGCTTACGAAAGCCCTCACGAGCTTACCCACAAGCTACCCGAGGATGTCGTGAGGGCCCTAACCCTCTTGGGTAGGCCTGCTACAAACTGTCTGGAGGTGCAAGAGGGCAGTGCGCTTTAACGACTGCCCACAGAAAAATAAGGACAGCCCATAGAAGAGAAAGAGAGCAGCCCAAGAAAGAAGAAGGATGCCCGGATCTAGATCTAGCTACCAGAGAAAACAAGAAAGTTGCCCGTGAATGAAGGTTTCCCTAGTGAAAAACTCTTATGTCCATTGTGTTGATGTGATGAATGTAATTTTACTGCACTTGTCATCTGTTTCAAGTTAATCTGCAATTTTTTTAAGTATTCATGCTAATGCTAAAATTCAACAGGTACAAGGAGGGATCCCCTCAAGCTTAGAGAGTTATTAGTTGAAGAAGATGATAGGTATTTCTCTCAATTATTTCCTTTCTAGCGTATTGACATCGAGGATAGTTTGAAATATCAAGAGTTTTACATCAAACATAATGCTTATGGAAAAAAGCACTAGAACAAGCTTACTGCTAAGGTGTAAAAACGATTATATGTCTAGTGTAATCATTGGCTATCTCAAGGAAGTGAGCTCATATTAGTCAAATATGTTCTTGAAGCAATCCTTGTATATGGATGTCATTAGTTTTCATCCCAAAGGGGGTATTAGAAAAGATAAAGAATTGAGTTTCAAACTCTAATGGTCTAATAGTAAGGAGAAACAAAGGATAAAATTGTGTCAAATGGAAACATATTGCCATTCCAAAGGAGTAGGGGGGTTGTAGTATTGAGAATATCCACCTTTACTAATGCATTGGATGTAAAATGTGTCTAGGTTGATTGAATGTAAGGGTCTTAGGTGCAAAGTTATAATTATATTGCTTGATTCAGTGAAAAATTGGATAAGGAATCCAATAAAAAAATGGTGTAATGCTTCTATTACTTGGAAAGCAATGGTCATAGCCTCTTGAAAGAAAGCATTGTCGAGGATCAAGAAGAGGAATAGAGTAAAGATTAGTTCTGACCCTTGGATTGGGAGTGGTGAGGGGTATCAACTATCTGATAGCTTGATTGAGGATCTCCATAAAAATGGTTATTTCTTTCTTAATCAAGCTACCTATTCAAATTTAACCACCATATGGAGGCAAGAGTGGAAATCAGATGTCATGCTTGGTTTGAAAGGCAAAGATGACATTGACTAGGAGAGATACATTTCAATATTAAGACCTAGTCATGTGAGAATCAAAGAAGAGGACGAGCTCAAATGGGGCAAAAATGCAACCAATAGAATATATATTCCAAAATTAAAATATCAAACTTAAATGTTGAAGCAAGGGTAGAAGGTATGGAATGGTGGTGGAAGGGCATTTGGAAGTTCAAATGCCCTTTAAAATCTCATATATTTATGTGATTAGCTCTAGAAAAAAAGGTTCTCAAATGGGATAATCTACCAAAAAAAAGCAATCATGGTCTCAGTTGGTGTACTGTGCAGGGAATGTGATGAGTCCATTGTCCATACGTTAATGTTCTACTTCCAAATGCCCTTTAAAAGCTAATGCATTTATGTGATTAGCTCAAGAAAAAAAGGTTCTCAAATGGGATATCCTGCAAAGAATAAGCAATCATGGTCTCAGTTGGTGTATTGTGCAAGGAATTGATAAGCCCATTGTCCATATGTTAATGTTCTATCCTTTTGTAGGTTAGGGATGGAAGGAATTGGAATTATGTACAAGTTTACGGAACATCTAGGGTGGTAATTATATCGATGAAGGTTTGCAAAAGTGGTTTAGTAATCCTAAGGTCAAAAAATATAAATCATTGCCTCTAATTGCTACTTGGGAGAATATGGCTAGCACATAATGCTCAAATTTTTGAAAGCGGGTATATTCCTCCCATCCAATGTGTTTTTCTTAGTATATCTATCCTAGAAGCTTTTGATCAATCTACAAAGAAAAACCCCCTACATTGATTAAAGAGGAACAAATTGACAAAAGTGGAGAATAGGCCTACTTTAATGGTGCAAGTCAAGGGCACCCTCCAATCTGTAATGCATGAGGTGTTATATATTTTAAACATATTTTTATGTTAAAAGCTGGTTTGGGAAGAGGCCCTAATAATTTAGCTGATCTTATGGCCTTAAAGCTGGTGATAGTGTTATCAACTAAAAAAAACTAAGCTATTAAGAGCGGGAAGCATGGAGCAAGAGCAAAGCGAAATTTTTAAAAGTTCCCGTTTCGAAAGCATTTTTTATATAGTATGTATTTTAATATATTTTGATGGATTTATATCTAAAGAACATGTAGGATGTTCAATTAGCTATAGAAAACATGGATAAAACTATATAACCTCAATCATGTAGTAGTTATAACATATAACGTTGTCATCAAATGATCAACCATAATAGCTTTTATAGGAGCTAGACAAAGAAGGGAGGTACCATAACATTGTCATAAAATTATCAACCTAGTAAAGGAGCTTTTAGTATAGAAATGGTGGGGAGAACCTTAGGAGCAATCGGAAGCATTCTGGTTAACATGCTTTCAAAAGGAGTGAGCTTTGGGAGCGTAAGCAAAGGGGGGTGGGGACGCTCCCATGCAACATAGAAAAAAAAGTGTCCAAAAAATTCAATGTTTTGGAGATTCCCTTGCTGTACTAAACCGGATGAAGGAGATTAACAATATGGAAGATTTAGCCTATATTTCAAGAGGTCCAACTAGCTAGAACATTTTTTATTAATATTTATTTTCATAATGGTTACAAAGAAAGAACTATGGATGTGAATGGTCTCTAAACGTTGTATTGCATTTACATGCATGAGTTTGGCACATTCAAGAGCTTGTGGATGCTCAACTTTTGACTACTATCATGCCCCTTTTATTAGTGCTCACTGCTTATGTTGGACAGGCATTCCAAACTTTCGAAGATATCGGGGACTGTTATGATAGTTTCATTTTACGTATTGTTAGTATTTTGAGGATGTACTGGATAATATGTGAGATCTTGTTTTGGGACCAATGTGGAATATTTCAACGGATCAACGTATTGTGTGAACCAATGTTTTATAATCTTTCCGTTGGGGAACTTTTTGAAATATGAATACATGTCTACGCAAAGTAATTTTGTTACAACACATGCAAATAGGTCAGTAGGTTTGTAATACTTTTTTGAATTTTATTTAAAATAATAAAATTACAATTTCTTTTTTGTTCCAAGTAAAAATAAACAAAGGCAATTCTAGAAAGCCAACATTTCCATTCAACTGCAGATGATTTATTTACAGCAGACAGTTTCGGGGCAACTTGTTAAGAACCATCTCAAATCACAAAAGAAAGAAAAGAAAATTTGATGACAAGGGGCTCAAACATAAGGATTAAGGTCTTTTTCTTTTATCTTTTTCAGTTCATTAGTTCTTGGAATAATGGGAATTATAATAAAATTACAATTTCTTTTTTGTTCCAAGAAAAAATAAACAAAGGCAATTCTAGAAAGCCAACATTTACATTCAACTGCAGATGATTTATTTACAGCAGACAGTTTCAGGGAAACTAGTTAAGAACCGTCTCAAATCACAAAAGAAACAAAAGAAAATTTGATGATAAGGGGCTCAATCATAAGGATTAAGGTCTTTTTCTTTTATCTTTTCAGTTCATTAGTTCTTGGAATGATGGGAATTAACAGGTCATTCAAACTTCCTCCCTCAAAATCAAATTTAGAAACTGTGATACTAATTAAAGAAGAAATGATAATATGAAAATTTCTATTAACAAGTTTGGATGCACAGGTTTCAATGAACACTTCATGTGACCTATATTCTTTTGAATTTACATTCAAGAGACAATCGAAATGTTATAAATCAAATAATTATCATTTCCTTGTATATTTTTTCATCAAATGCAAGTCTGTAAGGAGAATTATTCAAGATTAATATATCAATCAATGTCAGGGGACAAAGTGGTTTCCCTGGGCCAGATTACTGTCATCATTCTCTGATTGACGTTTTAAGTTGCAACAGAGGGAACTCTTACATGACAACATAGGAAAAGCAGGGACAAATAAACAACCAATTGAAAAATATAATTAGCACAGCAATCTTGCAAAAGACAGTAGCTCAATATAATGTATGCAATCAAATACGCGCTTCAAAATAGAGATCTAGCATGAATATAAAACTGAGACTTACAACTAAAAAGCCAGCAAATATACTTTATGCATTTCATAAAGTTGGACATGCTTAAATAACTGAAACACTTCTTTTGCCCTGCATATCTAATATCTCCGCCGCTACATCGAATGCATGGAATTGACATGGAACCAAGGCGATGCCATACATTATATTGCAAATAGTAATATGAATAACAGTTTTCAAGCCATTATGATAGTTTTATGTCCCTGATGATCGCTTTACAACTACTTACCTACTGCTATATCAGATGTATATAATGACCTAAATGGAAGTATAACCATGTATTGAATCTAATTACCTAATAAAGCAATTTTGACCAAACTCATACAAAGTAAAATTCCAGAAATATCGCCATAACAAACAAAAGTTGATAACCCTAATAGCTCTCTTAAGTCTCCACGTCAGCCCTTCAAAGACAATTCCTCCAGATTACGACAGTGGATGGCCAGAGACTGGATGGCCAGGGTAATGTCGACATAAGGCTTAAGCTCAAGTGAGAACTTCAGAAGCGTCGGACAATTCTCGCCTATTTTTGTCAAACCAAACGGAGTGAATCGGAAATGACCCTTCAAATCCAATTCTGTGATATTCTCACAGTTTTTAAGGCTTTTAAGGGCATCATCAGATAAATTCCTGCAATCAACGAGACGGATAGCGCTAAGCCTATTACAAGCCCTAGTCATGGCCTCAATACCTGAATCCTGCAAATTGGGTATGGAAGTCAAGGAAACATTCTCGAGCATAGGACAAGTACACACAAACTCTTGGAACCATTGATTTGAAATTAAATGTGGGTCGTCAGGGTTACCTAAGGATAACTTAACTAGGTCTTTAAGGGATTTGGAGGGCATCTTGAAATTTTCACCGTCCAATATGACTTGAGAGAGATCCAACTGCTTAACGTGATTGAAACGAGTAAAGAGAGAAGGAGAAAGGGGTACACGCGACCTGCTTATAATCTTCTGGGTTAACAATGTCAGCACATTGTTCCAGTCCTTGCAGACCAGGGAAGCCTCCACCTTGTCCTGGGCCCTCGAAATCCGCGTTAAGATGGCGCACAACAATTCTCCGTTACTGAACACGATCTCCATGCTGCTCTCCATTGCTCCTGTTTTGGTTTCTCAGAAACGAAATTCACAGAAAATGTCGCTCCCGTGGGTGGAAAGTAATGTTAATAACAATGTTAGGTGAGGTTGCATTTTATACATGGAAAAATACACAAGGTAAAAGTAAAGGTATATATGATTATGATCGGAACCCAGGATGAACTGGTCAACTTTGAAAGAACCCAGGATGAAGTGGTCACATTTTGAAGGGTTGGTTTTATTTTATTTTATATTTGCGAAGGGTGTGTAATTATTTTATTTCTTAATAATTAAAAAATATATATAAATTTAGTTGATTTTTTAATAAAAAAAGCTAAAATAAAATAGTTTTTCTAAATTTTTATGATTTTAAAATGTATAAAAAAAGCTAAAATAAAATAGTTTTTCTAATTTTTTATGATTTTAAAATAAAATATCAGATAGAAAGTATATTTGAGGATTGTAAAATTTTATTAAAACTAATTAATAAATTTCAAAAATATTTGGGATTACATTATTGAAAACATGAATTTAGGCTAAAAGCACACGCTTTCTAGCTTTTATTTGTTTCCATACATCATAAATGCCATTCCAATCTAGGTCATTTAAATCATGAGGTAATGGGAAGATTATTTGGTTTGGTTTCTCCCTCCAAAAATTGCAAAGAAAATTTATGAACTTTTCATTCTACATGGCCATTTAAACCACTAGCTTGAAGAGTGGTACTTCCCTCTTTGGCAAATGGAGTGTCTCTCTTAAATTTAAGAGGCCATGAACATTATCATTTCATTACCATCACAATTTTTTACAACATAAGCTCATGGGAATCTTGTCTTCCATTTAGATTTGAAAGTTATTTTGTGTTTCTTTGATGGTTGTTTCCCTTCAACCATTTCTACACTACTAGATTCTTCATTTTTCATGTTCATGTGGATGACTATTTGCGAAGTCATCAACAATTGACAATTGTTTTTTTATCTTTCTTAAAGCCGTCAATGGGAAACATTTTTCAAGCTTTACATCTATTTAATCAATACAAACAATAAAATAAGTAAATAAATCAATACAAAAGAACACTATATTTCATCTTAAAATGAATATAAAAAGTAAATTGATATTAAAATGAAAAAACAATAAAAGAATTATTATTGTTTTTAAAGTAGTTATATATGAAACAATGATGTAGGAATACATTCATATATAATATAATGGTTTTATATATAATTGATTGAATTTTTTCTTAATTATTTAATTAAAATACTTTTTTTTTAAAATAAAACATTGTATTACTTTACGGAAGCAAAAATACATAGCAGATAATCGTCCAAAACAGTCAAAAGGCTAGAGTGTTCGCGCCACCATCCGGTACCAGACCTATTCTTTCTTTCCAAAAAAATACAGAGTCTTCCCAGGCCTTCCATATACCCCCATTACATCTTTTCCAATCAAAATTACATAATTTCCCTTCCCACATCATAACAAAGATGCTATAAATCCTAGTGAGTTCTAGAGTTACCATAAACTGTATGTTCATCAAAACCGTTGCTATTAATATGTATAAGCAAACTCTAACTAAAACCAGAGCCAACAAAAAGACCCAGAAAGAAAGAGGAGAAATCAAACCCAGTTTGGCGGAAGGACGCCCCATCGGGGCGAAAAAATCGGGTCAGAGCTGCAGAGGCATTCTGGAGGCCAGCTTCGTTCTGAAGTCCTACCAGTGCTCCCCCACGCATTGTTTCGCTACAACTGTCCTTCGCCCGTGGCCGAGCGCACTCCAGCGCTCTTTGATCAACAGGGTGGAAAGGACAGCCCAACTTGGCTGCGATTACGTCTATCTTCTGGTGCATGGTGTGCCACTCGCTATTATGTTCCTTCCAAAACTGCACCGGTTCCTCATCCCCTTCATCCTTAGATTCTCTCGCCACCGAGGAGTGACCCACCAGATGCATGGTCACCCAATAAGTCATTAGCATACGATCATAAGCAGAGGCTTTGCCTGCTGTGGTGCCGGGGTCAAGGACCCAGTCCGCTACTTCCTCGTGCAGGCATTCTTTCGGCATGCGCTTCACCTCTTCCCAAAGTTCTTCAACCACCTTCTCGACCTCCAAGCGAATTCCGAGCGGGACATGTTCTTTGAAATGTTCTGCCTCCTCCTGGGCTTGAAGTTGGGCCTTGGTTGCTTGACGAGTCCGCCTCAAAATTCCCTTCCCCTTGCGGTCAGGGTGAGAGGATGCTTCCCCAGAGCCCGACTCCCTTCTAAACGACCGCTTGGGAGCCATAAGACAAGGGATATGAATGCAGAAAAGAAGTAGGGTATGGAGCTGAAACACACCTTCAATAACAGACACCAAAGGGCACACTGGAGGGATAGCGTGGTTTTGGAGCTTGAAAACTTTGCAACATCGAGGGGTGATGGGTGGCCAAGCCCTCACATCATAAGAAGAGGGGGGATGCGTGGGAGCCTTCCCATCCCGATCCTTTTCTCGCGTCAGGATGATCATGAAAGTGAGATACTTCGTACCTACACCTACAACGTCCCTCCTATGGCAATTACGAGCTCGATCCTGCCAATGATCCCGCCTCATTTCGCCCATCTTATCATTCTCTGCAGCATTAACCAGAATGATGGTGAAGGACAACCACCATCTACGTCGATCATTTAAACCATATCGCATGCACCGCATTTAGGATGGTCTGGTTTGGGCATGCTCGCGCCTCCTGTCCCCATCTGTCCTGCCACCTTCTAGAAGTGCCACCTGTGCCCTACTATTCATGTCCCTTGAGGCCAGTTGTCTGCAGTGTTGGGCCCATTCATCCAACCCAAAAGCCTCTAGTCTGTCGCATCGAAATCCCAATTCACCTTCCATGCCAACGTTTGCTAGCAAGTCAGCTGCTTTGTTGGCCTCCCGTCTGACATGGCAAAAGGAAATCGCAGTGTGAGTAAGGAGGAGGGTGCGGAGGTAGTCCAACCTGCTGGCAAGACGCCAACTGGAGGAAACCTTTTTGGAGGCCTATCCATTCACCATTCGTTTGGCCATCTAGATAAGAATGTTTGAGTCTCCCTCGATGATCCCAGGGAAGCAACCACCTCTAATCAAAACATCGAAGCCATGAATCATTCCTTCTAATTCAGCTGAGTTATTAGTGTCCAAACCAATTGCTCCCAGAAAAACAGTCAATATCCTTCCATCATGGTCGCGACATAGACCACCAAATCCCGCAGGTCCAGGATTTCCCCAGGATGCTCTGTCAAAGTTCAGCTTGAAAACTTGAGGGGGAGGGGCAGACCAGAAGTTCGGGCTGGATGGCTGGCATATCTTGTCCCTTCTTCGCAGGCCATCCATCATAGATCTGTCGAGACCCCAACTCATAGCAATCTTAGCTTCTTCTCGGGGGATTACCTTATCCTGATCATGCCATTGCATGCTCTGGATGGAAGACAACAGGTTTTCCTTCACCGTATTCCACACTGCCTCCGCATCTCTATGTTGATCCCTAAAGATCCTAGCATTCCGTTCCTTCCACAGACACCACATGGCCATACCCGGGAAGGCGTCCCACATAGATCTGATAATAGGGTTCTTAAAGGATTTTGGGTGTCACTCTTTCAGGGTTTGGGCTAGTTGGCCCCGCCTCCTATCACTTCTTCGAAATCCCATCGCCCCTTTGTCCCATATGGATGCTGCGAATGTGCACTTATCCAAGAGGTGACCCATGGATTCCTCCTCTTGATAGCACAGGAAGCATTGAGAGGGTCCCTGCACTCCACGCCGTCTTAGGTTTTCACTGGTCGGGATCCTTCCTCTGACAACTAGCCACACGAAAAGAGCTACCTTGGGCCAAAGATTCGCGGTCCATATCTTCTTCCAGATTCCATCATCCTCCACTTGGTTACCTAGTCTGGTATTGTAGGCTTCCTTAATGCTAAAGGAGCCCCGATTTGTATATCCCCATCTTAATATGTCTGGGCCTTCCTTAACCTTGACGAAACATTTGATCATTTCTTCCTGGAAAGCCCCCCAATCATCTGCTCTTACGAGTTCAGTTTTTTCCTGAAAGTCCCATTGTCTTTGTTCCTCTGAATTTCTAATCGTCCAAGATTGGTTCACCTAGAGCTTGCCCTCCTCGATGGCCTTTTCCTTGATATGAAGCCATCTCGGATCTCTTCCAAGGATGGGAAGCTGATTCCATGAATCATCCCAGAATTTGGCACTGCTACCATCCCTGATCTCCCAGAAACTATGATCTTGAACAATATTCCTGCCAGTCAGCGCTTTCATCCATATGGGGGACCCGCTCAGAGTCTCGTTGAATCTAATCAATTGCTGAATGGGCTGGTCACGAGCATGTTTAGTGTGCCAAAGCTTGGCCCATGGCTCAGATGAGTGATTTACCCACCACCACTAGACTTTTGCTCCCTGGATCTCAGACATCACTTCAGGATCTCTAAGGCCCAGGCCTCCTTGCTCCTTTGGGCGACATATATCCTCCCAGCAAACCAGAGAAAATTTAGCTTTCAGCTCTCTTCCACCCCATAAAAAGTTTCGTTGTAGACTTCGGATTTCCTTGAGGACAGACTTAGGAGCTGAAAGAATCGAGAATAGGTATATAGGCATAGCCTGCATGATGGTTTTAACTAGGATCAACCTGCTAGGGAAGTTTAAGGGTCGAAGAACCCAGCTTGAAAGTTTCTGCTTCATTCTATCTAGGAGTTCCTGCTAGGATGATTTCTACAGCCTCCCCACCCCAAGGGGAATTCCAAGGTACTTAGATGGGAGGGATCCTTTCGAGAAACCCAGGATCCGTAAGATGTTCCTCTGAGTAGCTGGAGCAGTGTTCACAAAAGAGACCTAAGACTTGTTCGGATTGACAGCCAAGCCTGAGGCCTTTGCAAAGAGGTTTAGGCTATTTTTGAAGCTTTGTGCTTCATGGACTGAAGGGTGCCCCATAAGCATAGTATCGTCTACAAATTGTTGGTGAGTCTGAGGTGCCATTCCATCATGGACTTTTAACCCTCTGATTTCTCCTCTCTCTGCCTGGGACAAGATAAGACAACTCAGACCTTCAGCCATAAGGATGAAGAGGAAAGGAGATAGCAGATCACCTTGTCTGATACCACGAGTAGGCTGCAAAGTACTAGACGACGACCCATTAAGGAGAATGTTGAAGAAGGGAGTTGTGACTAAGCCCATGACCCACTCCACCCATCCCTGACAGAAGCCATAGGCCTCCAACATTTTCTCCATAAACTGTCAATTTAATTTATCATAAGCCTTTGCTATATCAAGCTTGATCATCATACCTGGTTGCCTCATGATTTTGAGCGAGTGAAGCACCTCATGAACAATAATGACCCCATCCAAAATCTGTCTTCCTTCCACAAATCTCGACTGCTCAAGGCTAATAAGCTTGGGAAGAAGAGGTTTAAGACGGTTAGCAATTACCTTGGAAATGATTTTGTAGATAACATTACATAAAGCTATCGGTCAAAATTTGTTCGTACCGTCCGCCCCTGCCTCTTTGGGGATTAAGGTTAGGAAGGTCGCATTAAAGGATTTGAGGACTCCCCTCTTGTTTCTGGATTCCTCCATGATGTCAAGGACTTCCTCCTTGACGATATCCAAGAAGTAATGGAAGAAGTTGGATGTGAATCCATCCAGGCCTGGGGATTTCCCTAGGGCCATTTGATTGGCGACTTCCTCTACCTCCTGCATCCCAACTGGCTCGGTCAACATCTCATTGTTTTCTCCAGTAACTACCCTGGGGATTAGGCTTGTGATTTGTTCGATATCCCTACCTCTATCCCCTCCATCTTCGTTAAGAATCTCTGAAAAATGTTGCGTGAGCTTTGCCTCTATCTCCCGTTTGGTTTCCACTCTACTTCCATCCCTTTTATTTAGTTTCTGGATTTTGGAACTGCTCCTGTTCTGAATCATTGAGTTATGGAAGAATTTGGTATTTCTTTCTCCCTCCTGCAGCCATTTAACCCTCACCTTTTGTTGCCAGAATATTCCTTCCAGCCTTTCCCTACCCTCGATTTGATTCATTAGGTCCTTCTCTTTGGCCTTCATGTCCTCGTCCCAATCTTCTTCCATGCCTTTTCTATTTATGAGGTCCAGCTCACATAACAACCTTTTTTGCCCTCAAAGATGTTCCCAAATTCCTCCCTGTTCCACGTGCGGATTTTGGTCTTCAGAGCCTTGAGTTTCTGCTGAAAGCGGTACATAATTGTTCCCGAGGAGGAACCAAATCCTGCCACCATTGATTGACAAGGTCCTTGAAGTATTTATGTTTCAGCCAGAACTGTTCAAAATGGAATGGTTTTCCCATGGAGGGGCTTGACCAATCCCAAGTAAGGCAGATGGGCCAATGGTCAGAGCCTGCTGCAGGGAGAACATCAGCCACAATTTCCCCTGTACTGTGAATAATATTCTCTGACACCAAGAATCGATCAAGGCAGGAGGCCACTAGGTGCTCCCCCCCCCTCTTATTATTCCAAGTGTACCACCCATTGCCCGTTTCTAGGTCCACTAGGGAGCTTTGAGCTAGAAATTCACAGAAGGCTTCTTAATATTTATCCAAAATTCTTTTGCCCCCCTTCTTTTCCCCAAGGTTGGCAATAAGGTTGAAATCCCCTCCAAGCACCCAGTTTCCAGCCTCAGTTTGGTCCTTGAGCCAATTGAGAAAGGCTATGAAGGTTTGCTTCTTGGGGAAGCTGTTGGGGCCAAAAACATTCCCCAAAGAGCCCCTCACCCCCGAATCAATAATGCAAAAATCTGCCATAAGAGCAAACTTGTTTGCTTGCCATTCTGAGATCTCCATAGTCCTTGGCTACCAGAGAATTGCCACTCCACCCGATTATCCAACAGCATCTAGGGCCATTAGGTGACTGCCTTTCCAAATTTTATCCCTTATTTTCTCCAAGCCCTCAAGGATGCACTTCGTTTCTTGAAGGAAAAGGATATCTTGGTTTTCCTGCCTGATTTTCTTGTTCAGTGTTTTTCACTTGTTGGGGTTGCTACACCCCCTTATGTTCCATGATATGAGATTCATTGACATCCCTTATTGACTTTAGAGAAGGCTTCCTTGATCGTAGGATATTGGCCAGAGTAAATTAGTCTAACTCCCACTGCAGCAATGCGTTGCTTATTCATCTTCTGACCTCTTCTTAACTCTTCTTCCGAAGATTTCCTTTTACTTCCTTTTTGTGAGTCTGGATCAATCCCAAGACTCTCATGGGCACCAGTTCGTATGATTGCCTCCTAAAGGAGTTTGATCTGACGTCGAGAGACATAGCCCTGGCCTTTCTTCCCACATTCTTTCTCAATCGCATCCAGGTCTAGCTCGGCGAGTTCCATATCATCCCCTTCATCCTCCTCTGTCCCTTCCATCTGCTGCACACCTTCCTATTATGGGGTTTGATTAATCCTTCCTGTTGTTCTGCTGCAGATTTTTCTTCTGTGATGTCCCCGTCCTCATTCTCTCTCCCCAACACCTCAAAGGGGTTTCTGGATCACTGCTCCTTTGTCACCTGCTCCTTTTTTGCATTGGGTCTTCCTCCAACTTTGCTTCTTCGTCTATTTTTAAATTGTGTGAACCCATCCGATTCTTAATCTTTTTCCTGTCGAAGGTCAGATGCTCCAACCCTAGGACTTAGTTTGGGGCAGCTCCTCCCAAGATGACCATAGTCATGGCAGTGACGACACCGGAAGGGGAGTTTCTCATAGTCTATGGGCTGAATCCATTCTTCGTCTTCCCAATTTAAACTGATTGCTGCCAGGAGTTCTTTGGAAAGGTCCATATAGACACAGATCCATGCAAAAGAGGTATACCTTTGGACCTTAGTCTGTTCTGCTACGTTTATGAATTCCCCAAGTGTGTTTTCAATGTCCTTTAGAGTATCCAAATCATAGTACTCACCTGGAAGTGAGAAGAGGAGGATCCAGACTGGGGCAACCGTCATGTCCTCCGTCTCTGGGTTAAAATGTTCCTTCCATGGATGAAGGTATAACCCAGCCTAGAAGAAGAAATACAGACCTCCCTCCATGACTCTATCTCTGTCTTCCTGGTTGAAAAAGATAATGGTGAAGAAACCCTTTGATCCCAAATGTAGGTCATAATGCCCTTTAGGGTTCCACACATTGTTTATCCATTTAACCAGGTCTTTCTCCTTTGGCCAGATCTCCACAAATTTCCCGATTAGGGCCTTTTCCTTCCATAGTTCGATCTTACCTCTAACCGCCTTAGATCTGATTTGAATCGTTGGGATGGTGGTGGTATTCGACAAACATCTCCCCAGGCCTATCTTCTTGCCTGACCTGGTTCTTGCGTGCCTTCCGATCCTGTCCCCCCCCTCATCCGGCTTCTCCCTTCTTGGATCCGGTTCTCTTCACACCAAGTCGGGGTCCCCCTGCCCCGTTGCAGCCATGGATCTCCGCAGGGGGCCTTGAGCCGACGCCTGCGCGCAGACCAGCGCGACCTAACCGCCTGTCGACCAGCCTTGCAATGGGTAAACCCTAAAAATCATTATTTGCCTTACGGATCCCCAATCGAAAACCCAATCTCTATTTACAATCTAATTGGGTGACTTCTTCATCAATTTAGATCGTCCATGGTATTGTATTAAGAGATGTTTAATTAAAATAATTTTTACTATTAATTATTTGAATAATTAAAATATTTTTTTCATTATTAATTATTTGTTATTGTATAAGCCTTAGTGGGTTAGCTCCATTGGTTGAGAGTTGTATTTGGAAGCAAATATGCAAGGTTTCAGGGTTAAATCCTCAAGTGTTTTTTTATAACTGAAATAATTATATAAAAACTTTAGAGTGTCCATGGATGTCGACCATTTTTCCATCATACCATGCCTTGGGTTAAATATTACGTTAATATAATATTAGTGAGTCACTAACTTTTTCTAACTAATTAAGATGAGAAAATAAACTTCCAACCCCATTACAATTCCAACGTTTATTTACTTATTTACATATGAAAAGTTCAACATTTACAAGGAATAATTACACATGTCCTTCTCAATAAAATTATCAACATTGGTTAAACTTTATGATTAAATTGACAATTTAAAAGCGTTCATAAACTAAGCAAGAAAATAAACTAGTTCAATGTAATATAGTAAATAAAATATTGCTAGTCACAACAAAAGAATTTCCCCTAGTCACACATAATACAAATTAGTAATTGCAAGCAAAATAATCTCTACACATAATACAAATAAATAATTGTAAATAAAAGAATCTCTACACATAATAGAAATAAGTAATTGTAAGCAAAAGAACCTCTTCCAAAGAAATGGGGACCTAGGGTTCGAAGTTCGAACTTTATAAACTTAAAAAAATTAATGCTCTGAGACATTTTCAAATATAGAGAAATGATAGCGAATTAGCAATATGCATATTAGCAAGGCGAACACCATTCATTAATAGTTATACTATCACGTTCAATGTTTGAGTGTTCAACTTGCAAAGCAAAACGCCAAGGGAAGTAGCGGGAAGTAGGAAATCCACACGGGCAGTGGGCCACGAGAGACTGCTCAGTGCTCAATAGATTGAAATACCAGCAAATATTAATGGAACAGTGGCAACTGGAAACAACCAAATGAGCAGGTAGGAGGCCATTATATGGGAGATACGTAGAAACCAACGAGCATAGTACACTGGTAAGTAAAATCATTTCAAAAAATTATATAGATAAGTGTCTCATGCAACGAAAACAGACTCCATAGAAACAAACCTAAAAAGAAAAACCACATTATAGAAAAATACGTAAGCCAAAAGAAGTGTGAGACTATGAAAGTTGAAGCAACCAACGGGCTCATGAATTGGTCTAGCAAGTGGCTTACAAAATCTTGAAAGAAAATGTATGAGAGAGTGCCTTTAAATATATTTTAATGTTAGTATATGTAGACTATGATCTTGAGTTGTATACTCTAGAGGCTGGCAGGAAATTGAAATTTATTAGCACAGCTGCACAGGGCTCTATGGATTCATGGAAGGTGATGGGAAATGGCATTGGGCTTACCATTGACCAGTTGGAGCTGTAGTGACGGCATGAATTGATCTTCAAAGTAAGTTCAGACTTGCAGAGTTAAGTAAACATTTTTTGTCGGACCTAAAATAAATCTATTGAACAAGTGAGTGTTAATGGGGCATATGATGCTATCTTTTGTCTTCCACTACTTTGTAGTTAAATGGTGGTTTAATTTTTTTTGAAAATGGAACATGCCACTTAAACTCAAATGTTTATGTTTGGAGAACATAATATTGACTTGGGACAATATCATAAAGCATGGTAGAGTTGGACCTAATATTTGTAGTTTGTGTAATATTGATACTGAATCAGTAAATAATTTATTTGTAAACTGTGGATTTTCTAAAAAAGATTGGCATTTAGTCTTATCTGATCCAAGTTTAGCAAAGTTGTGGAAAAGTTATTCTTTTGATGTTTGTCCAGAAAGGTGGATTAAATCAGTTCCGATTCATAAAGAGCTCCAATTTATTTATTTATTTTTTCTGTTGGGGTATTTAGAGATATCGAAATTACACATTTTTTTAGAATTATTCGGAAAATGTTAATGTCAATAGTGCAAAGACCTTAGGGGCTTATAAGGAAAACTTCAAGGAACAACATTAGAAGGAGGCTTATCCTATTTTTATTTCTCTTTGGATGGGATATTTCCTATTGGTTTCTTTATGGGCTCAATAAGGAATGTGTGAAGGATGATCTTAAAAATTGATAATAATCATCGCTTTCATTTGTGGATGGCATGTGGCTCTAGAACAAATTCAAGGGAAAAATTGTTGGCATTATATAGATTGTTAAACTTTGTAGCTAATAACAACTTTCTTTCCCTCCAAGTGTTTGTTGATTCTCGTGTTATTGTTGAACGAGATTCCGGAAGGGCTTCTTTATAAGTGGTTGTGCTAGAACATTGTTGTGACAAAAATATAACTTTACAGTATTCTTTCATCAATGTTTCTTTTAAACATGTCTTCGGTTAATTCAATGTTATAGATGACACACTTTCAGAAAGGGATATGAGATTATCATAGGGTCTTTTAAATTATGAAGAACTCAAGGAATTACGTGGTATCAAAAAGATCTCTTTTTACATTCTAAGTATACTTTAGATGGCAGGTTTTTATGTGATCTGCAATGAAGTTTTCATTATCTCAAAGACTATATCACTTTTTTGCTTTGTCTTATTTTTGGAGACTCTATTTGGTTGGCGAAGCTTTCTTCAAGAAAAGATTAGTTGAGATGTATACATGTTGGATAGAATTGAATTCCTCATGCTTAGAGTGTGAGATAGAAAGTTTGTTATGTTGGGAATTGATAGATAGATTCTAAAGAATTTGGTATGGTTAGTATGGTAATATTTAGACAATTTAGATGATAAAATATATGATTTCTTTGATTCCTATAAAAATAACAAGAAATGGTTTTTTTTCCTTAAAAAAATTGTCAAAACATATAATCACTTAGTGTACAAAGACTAATAAGAATATGTCAAGCTTACATTCTCATATATAATATAAATACCATAAATATCAATTGATACATAATACATGATAAATTTACTATTTTAAAAAAATAAATATTTCATATCCTAAATAAGTAATAATAGTCTCCACAATGGAAACAAAAGCTCAAGGCCCATGCCACATCCATAGTCAAATCCTTACCACAAACATAACCATTGTACATACTATTAAAAATAGCATATAATTAATGGTCCATGATTTCACTTCAGACCATTCTAAAAATGCAAGACTCGTAAGGTTAATTATATATGCATGTGAAAAAAAATCTTATTTTTATTTAGTTTAGTTAATAGTAAAATTGTTTTTAGTAAAATTGTTTTTATCAAGGTATATAGGTTGATCCAAATTTAATCATCGTTGATCAAGATGGTAAGGGCTAATTCGCTCCAAGAAAATTTTTACGCTCCAAGCGTTTCTTTTTGAATTTCTCTATACCTGGTTCAGTTCTTGTGGAGTATGGACTCCTTCCAGATCCACGTGATCAGCCTGCTAGGTCTTATTTAATTAAAATACTTTTTACCATTAATTATTTGAATAATTAAAATATTTTTTTCATTATTAATTATTTGTTATTGTATAAGCCTTAGTGAGTTAGCTCCATTGGTTGAGAGTTGTATTTGTAAGCAAATATGCAAGGTTTCAGGTTTAAATCCTCATGTGTTTTTTTATAACTGAAATAATTATATAAAAACTTACAGTTTCCATGGATGTCGACCATTTTTCCATCCTACCATGCTTTAGGTTAAATATTACGTTAATATAATATTAGTGAGTCACTAACTTTTGCTAACTAATTAAGATGAGAGAATAAACTTCAAACCCCATTACAATTCCAACGTTTATTTACTTATTTACATATGAAAAGTTCAACATTTACAAGGAATAATTACACATGTCCCTCTCAATAAAATTATCAACATTGGTTAAACTTTATGATTAAATTGACAATTTAAAAGCGTTCATAAACTCATATGCTACATGTAAGCAAGAAAATAAACTAGTTCAATGTAATATAGTAAATAATTTAATTGCTAGTCACAACAAAAGAAATTCCCCTAGTCCCACATAATACAAATTAGTAATTGCAAGCAAAATAATCTCTACACATAATACAAATAAATAATTGTAAATAAAAGAATTCTCTACACGGAATAGAAATAAGTAATTGTAAGCAAAAGAACCTCTTCCAAAGAAATGGTGACCTAGGGTTCGAAGTTTGAACTTTATAAACTTAAAAAAACAATGCTCCAAGACATTTTCAAATATAGAGAAATGATAGGGAATTAGCAATATGCATATTAGCAAGGCGAACACGATTCATTAATAGTTATACTATCGCGTTCAATGTTTGAGTGTTCAACTTGCAAAGCAAAACGCCAAGGAAAGTAGCGGGAAGTAGGAAAGCCACGCGGGTGGTGGGCCATGAGAGGACTGCTCAGTGCTCAACAGATTGAAATACCAACAAATATTAATGGAACGGTGGCAACTGGCAACAACCAAATGAGTAGGTAGGAGGCCATTATATGGAAGATACGTATAAACCAACAGGCATAGTACACTGGTAAGTAAAATAATTTCCCAAAATTATATAGATAAGTGTCTCATGCAACGAAAATAGACTCCATAGAAACAAACCTAAAAAGAAAAACTACATTATAGAAAAATACGTAAGCCAAAAGAAGTGTGAGACTATGAAAGTTGAAGCAACCAGCGGGCTCACGAATTGGTCTAGCAAGTGGCTTACAAAATCTTGAAAGAAAATGTACGAGAGAGTGCCTTTAAATATATATTAATGTTAGTATATGTAGACTATGATCTTTAGTACTAGACTCCAGAGGTTGGCAGGAAATTGAAATTTATTAGCACAGCTGCACAGGGCTCTAAGGATTCATGGAAGGTGATGGGCAATGGCATTGGGCTCACCATTGACCACTTGGAGCTGTAGTGACGGCATGAATTGATCTTCAAAGTAAGTTCAAACTCGCAGAGTTAAGTAAACATTTTTTGTGGGACCTCAAATAAATTTATTGAACAAGTGAGTGCTAATGGGGCATATGATGCTATCTTTTTGTCTTCCACTAACTTTGTAGTTAAATGGTGGTTTAATTTTTTTTGAAAATGGAACATGCCACTTAAACTCAAATGTTTATGTTTGGAGAACATAATATTGACTTGGGACAATATCATAAAGCATGGTAGAGTTGGACCTAATATTTGTAGTTTGTGTAATATTGATATTGAATCAGTAAATAATTTATTTGTAAACTGTGGATTTTCTAAAAAAGTTTGGCATTTAGTCTTATCTGATCCAATTTAGCAAAGTTGTGGGAAGTTTATTCTTTTGATGTTTGTCTAGAAAGGTGGATTAAATCAATTCCAATTCATAAAGAGCTCTCGTTTTTTTTAAATTTTTTTCTCTGTTGGGGTATTTAGAGATATCGAAATTACACTGTTTTTTAGAATTATTCGGAAAATGTTAATGTCAATAGTGCAAAGACCTTAGGGGCTTATAAGGAAATTTTCAAGGAACAACATTAGAAGGAGGCTTGTCCTATTTTTATTTCTCTTTGGATGGGATATTTCCTATTGGTTTCTTTATGGGCTCAATAAGGAACGTGTGAAGGACGATCTTAAAAATTGATAATAATCATCGCTTTCATTTGTGGATGGCATTTTGCTCTAGAACAAATTCAAGGGCAAAATTATTGGCATTATATAGATTGTTAAACTTGTAGCTAATAAAAACTTTCTTTCCCTCCAAGTGTTTGTTGATTCTCGTGTTATTGTTGAACGAGATTCGGGAAGGGCTTCTTTGCAAGTGGTTGTGCTAGAACATTGTTGTGATGGAAATATAACTTTACAGTATTCTCTCATCAATGTTTGTTTTAAACATGTCTTCTGTTAATTCAATGTTATAGATGACTAACTTTCAAAAAGGGATATGGGATTATCATAGGGTCTTTTAAATTATGAAGAACTCAAGGAATTATGTGGTATCAAAAAGATCTCATTTTACATTCTAAGTATACTTTAGATGGCAGGTTTTTATGTGATCTGCAATGAAGTTTTCATTATCTCGAAGGCTATATTACTTTTTTGCTTTGTCTTATTTTTGAAGACTCTATTTGGTTGGCTAAGCTTTCTTCAAGAAAAGATTAGTTGAGATGTATACATGTGGGATAGAATTGAATTCCTCATGCTTAGACTGTGAGATAGAAAGTTTGTTATGTTGGGAATTGATAGATAGATTTTAAAGAATTTGGTATGGTTAGTATGGTAATATTTAGACAATTTAGATGATAAAATATATGATTTCTTTGATCCCTATAAAAATAACAAGAAATGTTTTTTTTCCTTGAAAAATTTGTCAAAACATATAATCACTTAGTGTGCAAAGACTAATAAAAATATGTCAAGCTTACATTCTCATATATAATATAAGTATTATAAATATCAATTGATACCTAATACATGATAAATTTACTATTTTAAAAAAATAAATATTTCATATCCTAAATAAGTAATAGTCTCCACAATGGAAACAAAAGCTTAAGGCCCATGCCACATCCATAGTCAAGTCCTTGCCACAAACATAACCACTATATAGACTATTAAAAATAACATATAATTAATGGTCCATAATTTCACTTCAGCCCATTCTAAAAATGCAAGACTCGTAAGGTTAATTATATATGCATATGAAAAAAATCTTATTTTTATTTAATTTAGTTAATAGTAAAATTGTTTTTTTATCAAGGTATATAGGTTGATCAAAATTCAATCATCATTGACCAAGATGGTAAGGGCTAATTCGCTCCAAGAAATTTTTTACGCTCCAAGCGTTTCTTTTTGAATTTCTCTGGACCTGGTTCAGTTCTTGTGTAGTCTGGACTCCTTCCAGATCCATGTGATTGGCCTGCTAGGTCTTTGGTGGTTGTTTTTTCGTTCTCTCGGAAGAAGGTTACAATTGGTGGGAGCTGCTGGTGCTATTTGGTCTTCGTTGAATGATTTTTTCTTGGCAGGGCTATCCTAGAGAAGTTCAACTGTGTCTCTTGGCTCGCTGGTGGTCTGGCCTGCGTTGGGATCTTTTCCTGAAGGTGTTTGATCGCTGCATTTATTAGGAGTCTTTCTTCCTTTTGCAGGCTTTCGGCTCAGGAGGATTGTTTTGTCTCTTGTCCTGCATTGGTTTTGAAGTCTCCGGAGTCTTCCCTTTGAGTTCTCGCAGGGCTGCAGGTGGTTGTCCTCATGGATTCTGGAGGTGTTCCTCCACTCCTTCTTCCTCCTGATCTGGAAGCTTTCAAGAGGATAATTGCTTCGAGTGGTGAGAGGAAAGGGAGGGTTTCTCAAAAATTTGTCAAGAAAGTTTACATCCCGACCGTAGAGCTCCTTGCTGAACGGACTTGTCGATCGACGTTAAATATTGCTGAACGGGGGATCATTAGCCAATTTACTGGCCGCTGGCCCTCTCCAAAGGCAATTGATGGATGGGTGCAGAGGAATTGGAAGCCACTAGTCTAAAATGGCATCCATAGTCATTTTGTAGGAAGGGGCTTCTTTGTGTTTGTCTTTAAATTTGCAGAGGATAGAGACTTGATCTTTCAAAATGGCCCATACTTCATGGGGCCCCAGGGGCTCTACTTGAATAAGTGGACCCCTGACTTTGATCCTACTCAGGATGTCCCATCTACTGTCCTAGTTTGGGTAAGATTACCCCATCTTCCTTTACATTGTTGGAACTCTGAATCCCTGGAAATCATTGGGAACAAGCTTGGAAAATACATCAACAGGGATGAAAGGAAAGATCAATTTTCTTGCGCAAGAATTTGTGTAGAAGTTGACTTGGATATTGGCCTGCTCGAAGCAATCCAGTTAACAATTGCAGAGTGGTCTTATATCCAGGAGCTGGATTATGAGAAAATTCCATTTAAATGTAGATTTTTCCATTGCTATGATCATTTTGCCTGAAACTGCAAAAAAAACTAGAAGAGGCCAATCCCAATGAGAAAGAAGATCAGTGGACCCAAGTCCAAAAATCAGGAAATACCAATCAGGGTCCTAGAAAGAAAGGAAAAGAGAGTAAATCGGTGATAGGCGACTATGTTGTTGGGAGAACTCCTATTTCATCTCAGGTTGTTTCCATTCCCAAGGCTTCACCCAATCCTTTTGTTGTTCTAAGTTCCCCTGAAGCTATCCTTGAAGAAGGCGAATTGCAGCAATTTCAAGTGAATGAGTTGGATTCTGAAGAAAATACTGTCCCAAAGGATATTGCTGGCCCATCTTTCTCGGCCTCTCCCTTAGAAGGTGATTCCCCTCACTCTTATCCAATTGAGGTTAGCTCTCTTCCTTCCTATGCAGATATTACTTGGAAGAAGCTTGGAGCGAGTTCTGGCTCTTCCGATGATGACTCTTATGAGCAACTCTCCAAAAAGGGAAGAAATTCTAAGAAGGAGTCAAGGGAAGAAGAGGCTGAAAGGCTAAAGACTCAAGGAAGCTAGGACACAATTGAAATGTCTTACGTGAGGAACAAGAGAAACAGGCCCCCTAAGGGAGTGATTACTCCCTCCCCATTGGGTAAGTAATGCAGATTACCTCTTGGAACTGTAGGGGATTAGGGAATCTAATTGAAGCCGGAGTCGTTAAAGACTTAATGAAATTGGCTCGTTCTAAAATCCTATTGCTCCAAGAGACCAAAATTGAGGAGGATGCTCTTCTTCTCATAAGCAAAAATAAATGGAAATTGAACTCTGGCAAAGTTGTCAGCGCCAGAGGTTCCTGTGGGGGTCTAGCTTCATTATGGTGTGAAGAGAATTTTCAGTTAAAAAAAGAGTACGCCACTCAGCACTGGATTTTTTTAGAACTATTTCATCTCAACAGTTTGACTACTTATGCTCTCTTTAATCTCTATGTTCCAGTAAATTATTTGGAAAAAAAAGAATGCTGGCAGTTGTTGTCTGATTTTCTAGAGTTCAATTCAACAACAAATATAATTATAGCAGGGGATCTTAGTATTACACTATCTCCGAATGAGAAAAAAGGAGGTCTGCGTGGAAAAGATTATATGCAAGACACCGTGGAGGATTTGATCCAGGTATGGGATTTGAATGATTTAAAACCTAAGCTGGGGCGTTTTACATGGTCCAATCATAGAGTAGGGGGCGCTAGCATTTTTGCCAAGCTAGATAGTTTTCTAGTTCATAGCTCTCTGCTGGATGGTAAGTCGATTATCTCAACTAAAATTATCCCTAAGCTTACTTCATATCACCACCCAATTACTCTGCTATTTGAATTAGAAGAGGAACTCGACCCTATTCCATTCAGATTCATCCCACTCTGGATAGAAAGAGATGGGTTTATGGACATTGTTACTCAGGCGTGGTCCCAATATGTAGATGGTTCTCCCAGTTTTGTTTGGGAACAGAAGCTGAAACAAAATAAATTTGCATTGAAGAAGTGGATTAAATCACCTCTCCCTACTCCATCGACTCATAGGAATGAAAGAGTGGCATAGCTATCTGCTTTGCAATTTGAATTGGAAAATAGTGAAATCACCACCTCCCATATCGCCTTGGAACAACTTGCCCAACATAAAACTTATGATTCTTTCAAACAGGAGGAGGAGCATCTCAGGCTAAAGTCTAGAAGCCTCTGGCTGAAGGCGGGGATAAGAATACTTCATTCTTCCATTGCCAATGTAGGTCCAGGCTCTCCCGAAATCACATTTCGGAAATCTATGATGATGAAGGGGTCATCATTAAAGGTCAAGATCTTCTTAAGCAGTCAGTTAGTAGGAATTTTCATTTGTTGTTTCAAGATGATGGTTGTACTAATGAGGAAGCATCTTATGAATTCCTAAATAATGTTCCTTCTGTGGTCAGCATTGAGGACAACTTAGAACTAATGAAGCCTTTCTCGGAAATGGAAGTTGTTGATGTCATTTGGGCCATGGAGTCTGACAAATATCTTGGGCCAGATGGCTTCTCGATCCCTTTTTATAAAGTCTGTTGGTCCATTATCAAATCTGATATGCTGCGTATGATTTCTGCTTTCCAAAAAAAGCAAAGTTGGGTGGGTGTACCAACTCTACATTTCTCGTCCTCATCCCTAAAGAAGTTAACCCTTCTTCCTTCAATAGATTTTGACCTATTTCTCTATGTAATGCTTCTTATAAAATTTTAGCCAAGCTTTTAGCTAACAGAATCAAGCCATTGCTTGGAAAATTGATTTCACCTCTTCAGCAGGGATTCGTTAAAGGCATGCATTTAGTGGATAATGTTATCCAAGTTCAAGAAGCTATGCATTCAAGTTACTTAAGGAAAGAGAAAGGTATGATTATAAAGTTGGATATGAAGAACGCTTTTGACCGAGTAAAGCTTCCTTTCCTTTATGATGTTTTTCTTTATTTTGGTTTCTGCTCGGAATTTGTAAACTTGCTTGTACAGACAAGCCTCGGATTGCACCATTAGTTAATGGTAGACCTACTGATTTATTTAAAGCCACTAGAGGCCTCCGTCAAGGTTGTCCGATGTCTCCCTTTCTGTACATCTTGATGGTTAAAACCCTCAACAGATTACTCTTAGCTGAAAAGGAAGCTAGTTCATTCCAGGCATCAAGATTTCTACGGGGGTTGATTCTATCAATCATGCTCTTTTTGCAGATGGCTCTCTTCTCCTTGGAGGGGATTCTATGAAAATTGCTCAGGCCTTCAATGTGATTCTCCAAAATTTCTGCCAAAGCTCAGGAGCCTTGATAAATATAAATAAAAGTGCAGTTTACGAATGGAATGTAGATCAATAGGCCCTTCTTCGGATTTCAGAATTATTTGGTTTCCCTGGATTTGTCAAGTGGGATAAGATCAAGTATTTGGGGCTTCCCTTAACTCTTGGTCCGTCCCCTCCTCCTCTTTGTCTTGATGTATTGGCCAAGTTAAAGGAAAAAATCGCCTCTTGGGGTGGTCAATGGCTCACTAAGGGTGGGAAATTGATCTTGATGAAATCAGTCTTGTCAGCATTTCCTGTTTTCAAGTCAATTCTGCTTCTCGCCCCAAAGTCTATCTTGGCTCAGATAGCTAAAATTTTGAGATATTTTATATGGAATGGAGGGAAAGGTGGACAAAAAAATATGCATTTGGTGAGATGGGATGTTCTCAAGCGTCCTATTTCAGAAGGAGGATTACAAATTCATGATCCTAGCCTTGCTAATTTGGCAATGACTGGCAAGCTGATATGGCAGCTATTTGTGAATCCAAATCACCCTGTAAGTAGAATTTTTAGGATGAAGTATCCACATGGTGGCCCTTTAAGAAATATCTCTTCTGCCAGTACTCCTCCTGGCTCAGTTATTTGGAATTCCTGCAGGAAAGGGTTTGAATTTTTTATTCATCATCTTTACAGAGTCTTAGGTAATGGGATGAGGACCCTCCTCTTGGAGGATACTATCTCCAGTAAACCTCCTCTCTCCTTTGTTCCCCAATTTTCTAAGTTAATGAATTGGTCAAAAAATAAAGGTCTTTTACGCATGGCAGACATTTGTAGCTGGGATAATGATGGTAATTGGATAGGATGGAATTTTCCAGACCTTCCTGTTCGATTTATTCCTCAAAAAACGGTGATGGTCTCTTTCCTCTCTAGCCTAGCTCCAGTACATTCTTCTTAAAAAGACAGCCGGGGTTGGGGTCTAGATGGTTTTTACTCAACAGCCAAAGCTCTCAAGCTCCTTCAACCAACTCACAAGTCCTATTTCTCTCCTGCGATTTGGAAATCCGTATGGCATTCTTCCTGCCTTCCAAAGGTAAATTTCTTTGTATGGATGTTATTAAAAAAAAATATCTGATAGGTGATAACCTCCTCAAGCGTGGATTTAATGGGCCATTCTGATGTTGTTTTTGTAAGGCAGCTTTGGAGACTACCAACCGTCTCTTGGTCAATTGAGAATTTTCAAAAAATGTTTGGGCTTTGGTGCTTCACGGTGTGCAATTAAATATCGTTTTTCAAATTTATGTTCAAGATTTTTACACAGTCTGGTATGATCAATGTCCTCCACAGTTTATTGCAGGAGTTCTGCACAATCATTGGCACTCAATTCTGAAATATACGTTGTGGTCATTATGGATAGTTAGGAATAATTGCATCTTCAATGATTAGCGTCCTTTATCTCAGTTTGATGCTCTTAAGGGATTAACATGGTTAGCTAAATTAATTGGTCATCCGGTGTCTTCCTTGCCAGCCTCTTTACGGATGGGCTCTAGTTCATTTGTTGTGGGGAAATCTCTGTTAAAGCCTGTCGTACCCTCTCCTTGGAGGTATCGTGGAGATAAATATGCTTTCTAGTCTTTTTGGTTGAGTTCTCCATCAGCAACAATTTTTTTCGATGGTGCCTCTAAAGGGAACCTAGGGGTTTTAGGCGTTGGTGGCTTGGTCATTTCTCCGGACAAATTGTCTACTATCAGGTTTAGCTCGGGGCTTGGCATCATGTCTAATAACCAAGAGGAATCCTACAACTTGATCTTGGCATCTCAGTTGGCTAATAAACAAAGATTCAAGTCTGTTCAACTTTATGGTGATTATGAAATATTGATAAAAGTTTTAAATTCCGCTTACAGTCTTAAAAATTCTGTCTTGATCATAATTCTGCAAAGAATTAGGAGAATTCTGAAAGATTTTGATAAGACTGAATCCTTCCACATCCTTTGGGGCTTAAATAATTCTGTAGATGTTCTGGAAAACCAAGCTTGTCTCCTTCCTCAATGTTTCCTTAGTAAATGGGGATCCAAGATATTTTAATCCAATCCCATAATTTTAAGCAATGGTAGCTAGATTGACTGGGCGATCCTGTCCTCTTTGAATTGCTTTGTAAAGTTCCATATTTTTCAGTAATTTGTAATTAGGTTGATTGGTTATTGCCAAAATATACCTGTTCTCTCTCTCTCTCTCTCTCAATAAAATACCCGTTTTTATTATAAAAAAAATCAATCATCAAAATATATTATATAAATAGAAACAAATTAAGATTATTTTTTTGGTGTAGTTTAGGTATTTTGCTATTTAAACTTTTTTTAACATATTTTTAGTTTTATTTTGTTATTGGAAATCTTTAAAAAGGTTTTAGAATCATATATCGAAATTACATAATTTGGGTTTTATGGAGTATTGGAGGGTGCTAAATTTATTTGTGGATTTAAAAACACAATTTAAACATTTCCAAATTTTAGATTTTAAGAAAAAAAATTTACTCGATTCCGGCCTAAAATCCAAAACTTAGAATAAATAGACTACCTATTTTTCACAAAATTTAAACAAACCTTTGATTTATTTGTACCACTATCCAAAATAATAAACTAAGGTAAAACATGTGGTCTATGCCCATAACAAAGTTAAGAGGTAGTAATGAGTATCACAAATATTATTGTTATAGGTTTTATATAGTTTAAAGTAATGTTTGGCTATTCTCAAGATTAAGTGGGATGGTAACTATGTATTTTTGGTTCATATTATCAATCATAAAAAACAATAGTTAATAATTTTGTGTTGATAACCTTTATTTAGTTGTCCATGCCATTATTTATTAAAATTTATATTAAAAATAATCTTGTTTTTATAATGTATACTCAAAAATATTGTATTTAAACAATATAATAAAATTTAAAACAAAAAATAAGACTATTCATAAAACTAGGGCTCGATAGTGTCTACAAAAATAAGCACTAGAAAGCCAAATAATCGTGGTAGAGTTTTATTTCTTCAATGTATGCATGAATCATATAAATGATCAAGATGGAATTCCTCTAGTATTTGAACCCAGTGTGATTAGAGAGTGCTATTTCTAAGGCCTCTTTCAATATGGAATTTTGAGAAGTTCCTTAATATATCTTAAGGAATTGCAAACACTAAATGTTTAATAATGAATCAATTAACTAAGTAAATATATTGAACCAATGGAAAAAATATTCAAAGAGAGAAAATATATTAAAAGAATGTTGATTGTTATTAATGATAAATGCAAGTCTAGTCAACATAAATAAAACGTAAATAGGGAAAGCTAATTGAACAAAATTAAAAAATTGTAAATACTTATTATATGTAGCACTTTTTTCAAAATGAGAACCACATAAATGACAAATTTAATTAAATGTAAATAATAATTTATGCTAAAAGCATTGCACTATTTCTAAGAGAGGACAACTTGTCACAACCATCAGTGAAATCATAAGACTACTTTATTTTTGGAGCTCTAATTGTTTTGAAAAGTCATCTTAACAACTACATAGACATATTGCATTGAAAGTAAAAACAGAGCATTATCATTAAATTTGTGTTTACCATATAACATCTAGAGAAAAAAATGCAAAGTTTGAACTTGTTTTTATTGAGCATTGTCATTAAATTTGTGTTTACCATATAACATATAAAGGAAAAAAAATGCAAAGCTTGAACCTTTTTTTTTAATCATAGGACAATATTTCCTAGATATTGACAATGGTAAACTAAGATAATTGAAGAAAGTAGTATGCAACATGTATAAATAGTATAACTAAACAATATTTATGACTTAAAAAATAAGTTATCTCATTATTTCATTGGAAAACACGTGGCATACATGTAAACATAGTTACCAACATCCCTCGGATGGATGGAGTGACATAGGCGAATGACACCAATTCATGGCATGTTGTGAGCGCATGTATTACACTCTTACAGGAGCAAGGGAGATAAGATGGAAAAGATCTAACCACACTTTGGATTATCTACCTTCCAATGAAATTGTGCAAGGAAATTTTGAAGAGGGTACTAAACAGGATAGGGAACACATTATGGAATATCATGGTTCTTAGCCATGTTTGCTAGCTCATTATATTTATCACCCTCGTCATGAATTCAAAAAAAAATTCGACATTCCAATTGTGTTTCATTTCTATAAAAATGACTTAACAAGGTGACTATGAAGGAATTATGGAAGAAATTCTTTTGAATCTATGGATTATAGGGTTCTAGTCAAGTCTAACTATAGGGGTAAAAATTAACCACAATATTGTATTTCAAGATTTTGTGTGGGAAAATTGTCAATATAATGTTACTTTATAATGTTTAGTTTAAAAAAAAGTATTTCAATAGCCTACATGAATATAGAAATTATATCCTTAAAAGGAAATTTAGTCTTTTCCCCTTCATGTTGAACCCTAGAATTTGCCCCAGTTTTTTGGCATCAAGATCTTGTCATAACATTTCACCCCAATATTTCTTAGAAACAAGGTTCTAAGGAACAATTTTTTGCATAAATATTTGGTCTTGACGTTCTATTCATTCAAGTAGGAATATCTACTACATAGTCAATGGTGATTCAAACAATAGATGAAGAGTCAATGATGATATCACTTCCAACAATCTTTTTTATAGAAACCCCATCTCTTTCTATGCCCTCTTGGAAATGATTTCAATTTCCTAGTTTTTGTTTCTACTGATGATTAGAGAGAATTTGTGGAGTTGATCCATCTGATCCGTATGATGGGTGAGTATGGATAGGAAATATTATGAGTAGACTTTACAGGCATTGCATCTCCAAAATTTATTCTTAAGTGTGTTGATTTCCTTGATGTCTGAAGAATTCCTACACATGGCCACACATGTGTTCATATTGTTTCGAGGAGCTTCTATGTGATGAGAATTGAGCATCATGGGAGTATCCTTGTACCACTTCATGGCACTACTTGAAAGGAGGTGGAGTTATTAATTCTGATAACCCCCCAATTTTGGGAGATATCTAGGTTCACCTATTGATAATACTTCTTGTTATTGTGTCTCAATACATGGAACATATGAACAGATTGGAAATTATTGAGAAGAGCTAAATTTCTAAGAAATATGGCTTGGAGGAAATGATTATTTGGAAGAGAAAAACTATGGATATGTTTGATGGTGAACAAAGAGTTCCCCAAAATGATGATTCTTTGAATGCTTTGCTTCATGGCTTGTTAATTCCTTGGAGGGAAACATAAGCTTCAACTTCATTATTTGAAACCATTCCCAAACTGCAGGGGTAAGCAAAATTTGTGTTTCCTCAAGGAAAAATGATAATTCCTCCCACTCATGTTGCCCCGGGGTTGCTCTTTGAAGTTCCATCAAATAAGAGAAGATGGACATATTGCCGATGTTGCCACTGAGAAAAATCTAATTCCAAAATATGAAGATGCCAATGAGGTCAGGAGGATATCGAGTAGGTGGTTCCCGATGAGAATGAGATAGAATTAAAACAAACTGCATCCCTATCATCAAGTGATTGATTTAAATGATTTAGATGTGGTCTAGCATTTATGTGTTTAGTGAGAATACTTACAACGATATGTGAAACTCTATCCAGAGTGTGATTATCCCATTGAAAGATGCTTATGTTTCTTGTTATCTAGGTTTTCTAACACATGTATTTGGGGAGAGAAGACCATACTCATATGAAAGCTTCCTTCTTTTTAAATTGGACTGAGTAGAGATGTTTCCATTTAAATAACATATTTTGAGTATTAGTGGGCCAATGAAATTTGAGAAAAAGATCTTGTAGGGTTGTTTTCCAAACCTTGACTAAGAATGGGAAGCGAATCATTATATGATATTTTTTTCATTTTTCCTCCTAACAAAGAGGAAATGTATGAAGCCCTTTATACCCTCGCCTTTCAAGACTTTCCCTTGTGAGGATTTTCTTGTGTGCGAATGTTCAACACAATATATTAATTTTAGGGATTCCATCACTGTGCCAAATATGTTTCCAACTCTTTCTGAATATAGGGAGCAGGAGATTGTGGAGAAAGAAATCATAACCCTAGCTGACTGAGTACCCCTGAATATCCCATCATTTGGATTCTTTGGCCCAACTATGTATTGGGCACAACTTTGAAGCTTCACAATAAGAGAATTTGTTTATGGGATTAGATTTGCAAGGACATCACCCAATTCTCATCCATGCTAATTAGCTCTTGCATTGGTATGATTCCAAACCAAAATGTCAGTCAAAGATCTTTTGTTATGAGATTTTATTTTTATGAGACGCCAAAGGATTTTGGCTCCAAGGGCCAAATTAGACAGAGATGGATCTTTGATTCTCATTTCTCTATGCCCTTTGGGAGTGCAAAGTTCTATGTTCCAGTGAATCAAATTATACTTTTTTTAATTGGATTTACCACCTTGCAAAATAAACTTCATGATTTTTTGAGAGATAGAGGATTTGATATGGGAAGGGGAAAGGAGGGAATACAATTGGAATATAGGGATGGCAGAGAGCATGGATTTAATTAAGATGAATTTCCCAACTAGGTAGATCCATTGCAATCCCCAACTAGAAAAGTTGGAGTTTATCTTGTCCATCAATGGTAGCCAAGAAGACATTGGGGTGACTCCTATGCTGATAGGAATGACCAAGTATTTAAAGGATGGCCATTTTCCAGCAAGGGGGTAATGGAGGATATCAACTATTAGAGAAAAATTATGTATTTTATGTTCCCAATATAAATTGGATTTTCTTCTTATTGATAAGACCCCCTAAGAATGAGGTATAGTCCTCCATTATTTTCTTGAAGCAATGATCATGGAGAATCCTCCCATTAACAAAGTGTCATATATGAATCGAGAGTTCTCGGTCCTTCTAACCCCTTATATAATTTTGAATCCTGGAATGTGCTTGTTGAGTCATTCCATGTCAACATTTGTACTCAAGGTTTCATCCATGAGGATGTAAAGAATGGGGGAGACAGGGTATCCATGTCAGACGCCTCTGGAGATTTAGAAAAAGGAGGTAGAACTTCCATTGATTAGGGGGGACATCCAAGGGTTTTGAATGCAAGAGGAAAAATAAGCGATATTGTTCTTATCAAAGATGAATATGACCATGATAGCTAACATGAAACTATGATGGAGTATGTCGAAGGTGTTTTCCATATATAATTTGATTGCCATGTCTTTTTATTTGCGGGATCTTCTTTAATGAATAGCTTCTTGCACTAAAATATATCATCTGTATTTTTTCAATGACTCCTCCTTGATTGGGGGAGATGAGCAAGGGGAGAAGGGGTTTGAGGCAGTTGGAAATCACCTGATTTTGTAGTATATGCTGCAAAGAGAAATGGGTTGGAATCTAGAAAAGGAGGACGGGTTGGAGTCTTTGGGGATCAGGGCTAAGAAGGTGGAGTCTTGTTAGAAAACAAGATCGGAGAACAATAACATAAAAAAAATATGCATAAACAAAACAAATAAAAACAATACAAGAGAGACACTATTATAATGTGGTTCACCCAATATGGGCTACTTCCACATTGAAATTGTTAGTCCTTTCTATTAAGTTGCCTGGAAAAATGAAGGGATATAAACCACAACACAAGTGCTGCAAATTCCTCTTTGGTCTCTCTCTCTTAGTGTCGTCTTTCACAATACAATACACAACTGTAATAAAATTCCTCATCTAGGGCTAACAATCCCTAACAGTCGTAATATAATTCCTCATTTAGGGATAAAAATCCTTAACATAATTTCTACTTTCAATATGAGATCTAATGAAGAGATCATATTGACTATAAAATTATAACATTATACAAGGCAATTTTTGCCACATTTCAATGGCTGAAAAAATGGGCAAAAATGAAGCCAAAATAATTTCTAGGGGGCTCCCGCCCCCAAACCCTCAGACCGGGGAGGTAGCTCGGTCAGGAATTCGAACACTGCTTAAATAATAAATAGGATCCACACCCAACAAGTTTATGCTTCCAAATATTTTGGATATCATCCTTACATTGTTTACCATTGCTGATAGAGTGAGAAGAAAAATCATCTATAACGGGGGATTTGTCTAGGTTCATGTTGCTCACTACCTCCCAAATTTGGGACTCAAAAACTTCCTTCATAACATTTAATTTATCCTCCTGGGAAATGAGACTTGGAACGCAATCCAACATTTTTTCCATTGAGTCAAGGTTTTCCATGCCTTCTTCAAAATAAACATATTCATAGTGTGATCTAGATGCCACTTTTATTTGATTAAAACTTGTTATAAGATTTCCATCGCTATCCTTTATTTCCTTAACGTGGGTTTTCTACATCCTAGCCTTAGATTGGTTGTGAATTTTTTTTGTATTTTAATCTCTATGTTCAACCAAAGGCTTCTAGATTTTAACCTCCATTGTTCTTCCTCCAATCCCTTCAACTGATGAAATTTTTGAAGGATTCATTTTCAAACATTAACAAATCTTCAGAAGCTTGACTTTTCTCTATCCGAGTCTGGAGCACGTTTGGAGTAACAACATATTTTCAAAATTATCTTTACTTTTCCTTTCTAATTCTCGAGGATTATTTTTTATCGAATCTTTTAGGGAGTGCTTTTTTTTGGATCTAGATATAAGTTGGATTTCCATTTATCCAATAGTTCCAAGCTTTTAAGATTATTGTTAAGAATTTGGGATTGTGGATACAGAGAGGGTTAAAACATAATGGGATTGGGCCAAGATATTATGTGGGTGATAAAGAGAGGGATATGGGATGGTGTTCATATCCAGACCAAGGAAGAATAGAGGAGAATGAGGAGATATGAGGATCCAAAAAAGAGATTCAAATCAGGAAGTGATCTAATATATCTAATATGGATGCTATATGGTTTGAGCCAAGTCTCTTAGTTGTCAAAGTGATATATCCTCCATTGGGTTTGGAATCAATTAGTTCATATACAACAATCATATCCTCCATGAATTCCCTACGTGGATCGTGGACTCACAAGCCTCCTTTCCTCTCAATTTGGGCTAGAGTTGTGTTAAAATCACCAACGAAAATGAGATGTGAAGAACCCACAATGACATGTATGTTTAGAAGAGACCTCCAGCATTCCATTTTTTCTTGGTAAATTACCAGCATATAAATATTACATATGAAAATATACATACCTAAGGGGATGTGAGTGAATTGAGACATTATATAGTGTTGATCAATAGAGTGTGAGTTCTCTAACTTGAATATTGTAGGATTCCAAAGTCTGCATATGCCTCTTGAAGCTCCATAAGAAAATTGATCCTTTTATAATGTTTCTATATCTTTTATAAGGCTTGAAGGACCTCAATATCCTTCATTTTTGCTTATTGGAGCATGAGGAGATGGGGATT